>SKCR01052633.1:0-125271 GCA_019454045.1 Zanthoxylum bungeanum
ATTTCACCCACCCCACTTAAATCCAACTCGCGTAATGAGTTGGAAACTCGATTCCGTACAATCAATGCAATGCTCTTGACTTGAGAAATGTATTTGTCGGTTGGGTTGCAAGATGTGATTATGATTGGTTAATTAATTAGTTAAATAAAAAACAGTCCCAGATTTCAAGGAAAACAACCTTAACAAAAACAAACTACTACTCTTAGGTTCAGCTAACGAAGTGAGATATTATTATTATTATTATTATAAAAAAAAAAATTAAAAAAGAATAAGATATTGTTTTAAAAAGGACAAGTCATCATTTACATATATATAGTCGGTGGCCGTCCAACTATCAATGTTCAATAACTAACGATTTAAAATTTAATGTTCTAATATAATATGATGGTTTTGCTAATATATCCGAGTGTTGAATTTGAAATCTAAATTACGCGCTATCCCTATTTTATAAGATTTGAGTTTTTTTTTTTGTAGTTTACTTATATGCCCCTATATAATGTGCAAATTCCATATTAAAATCTTATTATAATAATATATTGGTGGAGTAGTTTTAATTAAGGGTCTAATAGAAAAATAACCATTATATTTATTACTTTAACCTTGTTAATTAAACTTTCTTAATCCATATGACAAACAAATCAATCTATCATATAAGGACGAATATTAAACTTGAAACGAGAGTTATTGAACTTAAAATTAATATATATATCATTTTTAATATTATTAGAAATTTTAAGTTCAATACTCTCGTTCCATGTTCAATGACAATTATTTTAACTACAATACCTCTGATATAGTTATGCACCAAATATGAATGATTTGAAATATTGGTTTTTATCATTGATTGAGTCAACCACTATATGAATTATATTAGTTAAATATTATATATGATTGATGACTCTAAAATTAGATTTCAATTATTATCGTATGATAAAATAGAAATTTATAACTTCATTCATGTTTCGTTGATTTTTTTTGAGTGTCAGAATCGATCTAATATAGATTTTACATGAATTCTGTTTATCTTATTGATTTATTACTCAACACCATATCTTAATTCATTAAAGTTTCGATCCAAGAAATGCTAGGGTGGCATCTTGCAATCCCATAAGGCATCAATAGGACGACCTGCATGTGATAGACTGAGCTAACATAGACATTAAGTAATGCATTATGATCAACAAATTATTAAGTTTTGATTAGTCTAATTGTAAATTGCTAAACAGCCCACTGTTTTGAACCAAAACCACACCATTAGGAAGAAACCACTCTTACAAGAGGATGGGTTTAAGAAAACTTCCTCAACTTCGAAAAAGATTAAGATTTAATTAATCAAGTTAAATCTACTTAAATGATATGCTATTAAATTAATGGTGTTAATAAACTGATTAGTATTAAACTATTTATGAAGTGTGTCCTAATCAATTTTGTCGAGATTAATTAAGTAATCAGATTGAAAGCATAGTGTGATCTATCAAAATAAAATTGTTACCGACTGTCCAATTAACCATTGTCATTTATTTAGATTATGAATGATAAGATAACGAATCAATATTGTTGAGTTAGATCAGATCAGATCCGATATAAAATCATGTCCATGTAACTAATTATAGTCATCCACGTCTGTTATGTGATTTGATATCATTAAATTGGATTTTATTGATCATTTAACTGTAATTATTGATAAGCCTTTTAAAAAAAAAAAAAAAAAAAACTATAAACCAATTATGCTTAATCTTTCAATCTATTGCATATAAGAGAGATTATAAGAATTTAGAGTTTTGATAATTTTGATGATCAAAAGTGATAAGCATTTTGATATCATCATGGAAACGATAAAGTATGAAGAAATTATGCTTAATCCGTCAATCTAATCATACGATTAATTTAAAAATTTATTAATTGCATTTCAGAGACGAGACATTAGTCAAAAGAAAAATTAACAAATGTATCTCCAAAATAATTGCAAAGGGTGAAAAGATGAGATGCGCGCCATGGCAAAGTAATGTAATTGGTACTAGGTTGTTGGCCATGAGTAGGGCAAATTGCCGCTCTCTCCAATTATTTTTTTTAAAGCTTTTGAAAATTATAAAGTTGGCCCACACAAAAAGAGATTTCATTAGGGCCAAATTACTTCAATCACAACACTCATCTAACTGCTTATTTCATATCATGGTTTTATGGATTACATTCTACTAATATCTAATAATTATATAATATATAAGAGTTATGTAAATAAATTATAATTTATGTAATTATTTTTACTGTTTAACATGTGTGGTAATGTATTGTTGGATTTTTGTATCGGTGACATAATATCACCGTTACAAACTATAATTTTTCCTAACACGTTGCATCTCTTAACTTTGTTCTTTTTCTTTTTGTTAATTATCATAGTTTGAGTCAATTACCAAATTATAATCTTTTTAATTTTTAGAAATTATTCAAAACACTAATATTGATAATTTCATAACGGTTGAATATGACTTTTGAAGAGAAAAGTAATATTTTTGTATGTTATAACTTAAAATTCAACCAATATAACATGCAATAAATGAAAAATATATAAATTTTAACAGAAATAAATATGTGATATGGATAGTTTGGGTAATTTGTTAAATATAAAGACTAACTGAATAATTAGTTCTAAATGTAGGAACTAAATGAACATTTACCTTGTTAACCTTTGCGTTTGTGTAATAAGTTGCCAAATAAACATAGACTATAATTATTTGTTATTAAGAAGATGACTCACTTGATTTGACCTCTGGTAATGAAAGCAATAACTGAATAGCTCAAGTCAAAGAAAATAAATTTAATTTGGGACTTGGAAATAAAATAAATATTTAACAAAAGAAAAATAAGAAGATCGATGTAAAATTATATGATCATTTTAGTTCACACAGTAATATGTGAATATATACTATTGACTTATGGCTCGAAATTGTGCCATGTTGCATTCTATGTTTTTTTGTCCTTTGAATCTTCCTCTAAACAAAAATTTCCAGAATAAAATGCCAAATATTAATGTTTGTTTTATTGAAGAATCTTCGAATTAATATTGAAAGAATAATGGAATTCAAATTTTAAATTTATATGCATCTTGTAATTAATATCATTTTTGGTTGTATCAATGAATAATGATTATTTGGATTGACAAATATTAATTTCCATTGATAATTATGTTGCCTCTATGGAAGCAGTTTGTCAACTTCCTATTTGGATGCTACATGGGTGATAGATATGAATATGCTAGGCTGTTTCTTGCCTTATTATATTAGATAACTAGCTTTGACGAGGAAGCATTTCCAAATTAAAAATAAATTATGTAGGTTGGTTGATTTATTTAATAGCATATTTTTTTTAAAAAAAATTAAATTAAATTAAAAGTGAGTAAATCAAAATAGACAAAACGATGAATTGTCATCTAATAATTTTAGAGTTAGAGGTTATCTTATACTCATATTAATATATCAAGTTCATTTTTAAGTTATTGTGAGATATTCTCCCTCTTGTTTGTCCGGTTCATATCACGTGAGTAGGTAGTACAAGTTCACTCATGTATGAGAGTGATTATGATACTTTTTGAATTGAATTATACCCATAGATTTCAATATGATATCATATCCATACTTCCACACGAGTGGGCCCACGTTACCTACTCACATGCCACAGATTAGATAAAAGATCAGCCTATAAATAAGGAGAGTGTTGAGAAAAATATCTCACTACGATTGAGATGAATGAATATAAAATATAAACATTAAACAACCCTCAACTCTAAAACTAGTTTATGAAAAGTTGAAGTGGTCCTATATATTTCAACAACTATGTGATGGTCAGTGGTAACTACCCTGCTCCTATGTTAAGAACTTGCGTCTTGCAAGATCTAACTTTATAAATATTAACGTCGAGCATTGACCGAACAATTTTTTCTTCATTTTTTTCTTAACTAAAAATTATAATTTCTGAAATCATCAGTATGATTTATATGATGAAATGGATGATATATATATATATATATATATATATATATATATATATATATAATGATTCTCCTATACGGATGTCCGCATGAATTTATAACAAATGGAACTCACGCCCTCAACAATTCATCAGGCTCAACTCTCATTATCCTTAAAAATCATGGATATATGAGCAATCTCGCCCTAAAAGTGGAAATAGATTTATCTCGTAGATTTCCAAAATCATACTCGGCAACCATCAGAACTATTCTATAAGTATATCAATAGCTCCAAATCCATTAACGTTTCCCATACAAATCTCTCTCTCTCTCTATATATATATATATTATTCCTTTCCCACTCAATGTTAATTTTTTTTTGGTCAGGCATCAGCTGATTGCGTGGATTTTCCCTTTAATCAAGTGCACATGTTCCTTCATCGTCAGGCTGGTGCTGACAAAAGGAATCATCTCTCGTACGTATACTGCTTGCATAATATTGCCTCATATATGAATATAAAATATTTTATGTGGCAATGATCGATCGAGCCCTCTCTCTCTTCCCACAAAGTATATATCATCATTATACTATTGATGCATGCTATAACAAAAAGACGAAGAGTCACTGCAATTGCCCAATATTCCTATAGCTGAGTTGAGCCAGTGAGCTCTCTAAAACCTTGTAGTCTTAGCACCACTGGGGGCTCTTATAAAAATAAATATTTGATAAGGGAAAGTAATCGAAACCTCCTCGATGTTCTGTAAAATTAAATGAAACACATCTTATGTTTTAAAATTAAGCGGAACTGATCACGATTTTCACACGTTATGCAAACGCATGTATCGTTCAAGTGGTATAAAAATATCGATTCCTCGGGAACTTATCACCTACGTTACTAATTATCAAGATTAACTACCTACGAGTATCTAATTTAAGTTATATATAACTTTGTATTAGATTTAATTAAAGTTAAAGAAAATAAAGATTATTATGAAAAATTTCAAAAGCAATCAATGAGAAGAAGACATTCGCGATGCGCCACCTTACACTGCCCTCTGATTGAGTTTTCAACATACTCACGTCTTGATGCACGATCCAACATCGGGACTTGCGTTTTGCCTCTGAATTTGGCACGATTTGCTCCATATTTTGCCGTTTTCATCCCTAGTTGCTTCCGTTGAGTCTTGATATTATTTTGACCTGCAAAATGAACCCAGAACACATCAAAGCGCTCATAAGACTCGAGATAACTCACAGAACATCAAGCTAGAGAAGTAGGAAAATATATGCATATTGGTCGCTCATCACACCCTCAAACCTAACATTTTACTAGTCCTCGAGCAAAACAAATGAAAATAAAATAAAATAAAATAAATTAACCTAAGCCACTTTCATATGAATCACGATTGCATTTAGCATATGCAACAAGCCTTTAAACCCCCAGGCCCTAGTGGACGAGTTATAGTTTCGTTAGGACTTACAACGACGGCACCCACAAACGTCATTCAACACACACATGCAATGATGTCCGATCATCCAAGTTCTTAAATAAGTCATCTAAACCAGACTGACAGTGTGTGTGTGAAAATGTCCGGTCACAGCTTGATCCATGAGTAAGCAAACTCAGTGATTTTGTCTCAAAAATTGGGATCTGATGGGTCAAACAAACCTAGATATCTCAAAAATGAGAAGTCATACCATATTAAGCTTGATATGGTATGACTTCTCATTTTCTTTATCTTTTAACTCACATACCCTTTAAGGTAGCATTTCTCCTCATGGTGGTCTTAACACTCATCAATGGGTAGCTTCACGCTTATCAGTTATAGATGGTGTATTTCTTTATTTTTCAAAATATTTTTATTTTCAGCTCTTTTCAATTTTTTTAGATTTTTTTTTCTTTTTCTAGCCATACTATATATCATAAATAATTACAAATAAAGACAAATATATAAGTAAATAATCATTCATCGTCAAACAAGTTTCTCAACTAGTCACTTTGCCAACTACCTAGGTTCTTACCGCTAGAAACCTATTGTTGAGTGCATACGAGTCTAACCTAAATCACCTACTCAAAACATCAGATAAAAGTAAACTGAGCACTTATCATTTCTAAGATTTCATCCTAAAGTAGACAAACTCATCATGTGAACTATGTTTCACTACCACATGGCGTAATTAATTGTAATTTTTAAGGAAAGATAATAGCAAGAATTAACTAACACAACATATGCACACACCCCCAAACTTAAAATTTGTATTGCCCTCAATGTAATATAAGCGTAAAGAACAAAAAAGAGGAACAATACTGTTGATGGGTGATTTTAGTTCCAGGGGCAATTTCGGGATAATGCCTCCGGGACAATCCTCCTCCAACCGTGAATTTGTTTAGTTATGGGGCGCCAAAAGCAAACTTAGCAGGAGAAACAAACAAACACAAAGTCGATAAAGGATTTACGTGGTTCGGCGGAATAGATCCAGCCTACGTCCACGAGAAAAAAGTAGAGTACTGATTTTATAACTGAACTGAGCTCAGCTGACCTTTTTCAAGGGTGGTCAAGTATTATCAGGCTGTTTTCTTAGTGTATTTTTACAAATAATGCTTGAGTAAGATTTTTTGATAACCATTACAAATGAGATTACCCTCCCTTTATATACTAAGGAAAAACGACACTATTCCCATATCTTTATGACGTCAACCACGTGGATTTCCTGTCTATTGATAGGCTCTCTGCCCCAACTGCCTCACCGAAAGCAAACCTGCCATCTGATACTTCATTAAATCATTATGTTTTAGGCACTGCCACACTCATCAATTATGAAGACAGCCTGTAAAGATATTTCAGGCGGTGGTACATGTTATGGGGAAATGTCCAAACGGTCCCGGTCACACGTCGGGCGTCAAAAGGGCAGCCAAATATTTTGCCGAACTAATCCAACTACTTCTGACCTGACCCATAATACCCGAGCTTATTCTTTCGATCCAGGAGGAAGGATATGACTGAACCGAGATACCGGGCTATATTGGTCGGGGTCGGCTCTGTTGTTGTCGGCCTCTAATATCTACACCATACTATGTCCTCGGGTCGACCAACATAGGGAGGCCAGGTCTGGATACCATGTCTGGTCGAAGATCGGTCAATACCCTTAGAATATATGTCCTCCCAAAAGAAGAAATTCCCTCTCTGCCCTTGTCGAGCTGTTCAAAATACTTGGTCATAAAAATCACCATCAACATCTGTCCCATAGTTCTCGGTTTCAACGAGTGTGTGAGTTGGTACCGGGAACTATGAATTCAGGGGAATGCTGATCGAACGAGAGGTGATTGCCTCTAGGAGCCGCAAAAAACTACCTCGGCTATCAATCAGGTCGTTCCTGTCATCTTCATGTGCTAGGTTTATTGAGAGTTCTGATACCCGTTCAAATGATCATCTGGCTTGAAGAAAATACCACATTTACCCTTCTGGTAGCCGTCCCTCGGAAGCCGTTAACCAAAATTACCTCATAAATTCCTATCAAATCAAATCTCGACACTTGTCAAGCATATGTGATTCTCTCGCCAAAACCGAAACAATCAACCGTCCAATGGGGAAGCCGAAGGGCTCATCCGTTCATTAGAGCGTGAGCAGATGGAATTTGAAAGCGACACACGGATCGCATCCGAGGCCCCTCTCCCTGATCTAACGGCCAGGAATGCCCCGGGCTGCCTACAAAAACGAGAAGCCTCACACATTTCTCTCTTTTACGAAAACTGATTCTTCCGAAGCGCAAGAGATTTCTTCTTCACTTTCCGAGATCAACGGACTTCAAGACCGACCAAACCAACTCTCCATACAACTTCTTGAATCAAGTAAGTCTTTCTGCTCGACCCCATTCTTCCTAATTACTAAAACTTTTCATGCTTGTCTGTTGCCTGTGAATGTTCGTGTATTTGTTCATGCTTGCTCATGCTTTCTATCATGTTCTTACGTTTACATCTCCATTCTGTGTTGCAAATGTATGGTTTGGGTTGGTTGGGTGGTGTAAGATGCATGTGTTTTTAGGTCGAATGATGGGTTGTGGGCTAGGATGCTTGATTTTCGGATTTCCCGGGTTTTCTGTTTAGCGTGTGTTTGGTTTGATGTTTTAGGAAAAGACTTACTGTTTTTTTGCTATTGCTAGGACGTTTAGAGATTTTGGATGTGAGTCATCGGTTTCTAGGATAGCCTTTGAGTGTATGATGCCCCCAAAATGATTACTAACTGCCCTCATCGGACCCTGCCATTGTTAGGAATGTCAGACGCCGAATCATCCTCAGCTCGGCCCCCAAACTTCCAACCTCCTCGTGCTGAAGAGGTTTCATCCAGCTCGGGGACGGCCAACTTAGAGGAATTAGATACCACTCCAACCCCTTCTCAAGAAGAGAACGACACTTACCATCACCGAATTCCTTGGAAAAATCCTGTACCGGGCGAATTGGACTGGTCCTCCCTGGACATGGACCGTCCTTCAACCATCACGGAAGACGCATTGAGCATGCTCCACCACCAGTACGAGGTCCCCATAGACATAACGCTTGAGGTCCCGGGCCTCGGTGAGTTTGCAAGTCGGCCCGAGTCTGGCTCAGTGGCCCTCATCTCATCATTCTTCGAGTGTAGTTTGCGACTGCCCATCCAGTCCTACTTCGCGAGGATGTTTGCCTCGATGGAAGTTGCTCACTGCCAGCTAAATCTGAATAGTTGGAGGATACTGGCCGGTCTTCACATGATATGGCACCGAGCGAGCCTAGGAGAACCGACCTTTGTGGAGCTGCAAAGATTATACAAGCTGAAAGCCAACCCAAAATCTCATCACGGTTGGTACTACCTCTCTTCTTACGCTGACGTACCTGCTCTCATTACCGAGCTCCTTCAGACCAAAAAGAACTTCAAAGATCTTTGGTTCTGGGCCACGGGTGACTGGGGTCGGTCTCGGTCAACAGATTCTGAAGAGATAGACGTCTCGTACGTCTTTACAGAAGGAGGTGAGGACCTGATCCCTTAGTTTTTTTTGTAGATTCTATGAAGAAAAACTAATTTCCCAAACCTTTTCAGCCTACTGAAGGGATCCCCCAAAGTCAGTCATGAGGTCCGGACCGGGATTAAGAAAGCCCGGAGTTTCTCCGGCTCCTGGAAGAGTATTATCAACGACGTCGCCTTTTTAGAGTCAGGCCTCATCCGGAAAAAAACCTCCACAGACTCAAAGACGATTAGGTAGTTACCTCATGACCTACTAACAAATTTCTTGTGCTTATCTTGAATTTGAATGAAGTTACCCGTATTCAGAAACTAACAATACTTTCTGTCTCGCATCTTACAGGAATGACGAAGTCAGGTAATGTCAAGGGGCGGATCCAAAGTATGACCAAGAGGGCCGGCCAGGGGCATCTGGAAGTTCTCGGTGGTGACTTAATACTCCGATTCCTCCTAAGGCCAATGGAAAAGCTAAGTTGCTTACTCATCCGGAGGCACCTCCTCAACCTACTCTCACACTGGCTGCTCCGAGTCTAACAGTATAATCATCCCCTGCCATATCCAGACCTTCGAGCAAATGTCGTCGCCTGCTCGGCGAAGAAGTAGTCGAGCTTGAAGAGGAAGAAGAAGCAGAACCTCCCACCAAGAAGGCTGTCGCCCGGAAGGAGAAGAAAACTGCTGAGGCTCCCTCTAGGACCGGGAAGAGTGGGGTGGTGTTGGGGGTGAATGACTTTAATGAGAAGGTCCAGGATGCGGTAGCCCATCTGGTGCCTGCATTCAACTTATTGGCCGAAGCGATCCCCCCGAGAAGATCCCAAAATATGAGGACATCTCCCCCGAGGAGGTGATTGTTAGACAATTATGACCCATAGCGTCACTATTTGTAAAAGACATTGTGGTTTTTGTATAAATTAATTATGTACCAATGAAATTGTATTTTATCATTTCGTAATTTGATTACTTGAATATATAAATAATAAAAGTCCCTATGATTAGTTCCGGATTATAAGATATGAGACAGTATCAATCCATAAAGGTTTAATCATTAAATATCCCTAGTCGTAGTATTATCGAGACTGGACATCGATAATGCGGAATAGACTAGTATCGCACTTGTGCGTGTTATGGAAGCGTAACGACATAGTTCTCATATATTTAAGTATTGGATACTTATGCAAGTGTGATAGGAGGTTGTGTTTACCGATGGTATGGAAACAACTTCGCTCTGGATAGACCCCGTGGAATCCCATTGGTATTATGACTATGTGTCTATGGGAATCCGCATCAGGGTAGGTGTATTTGGTCTTAACCTGAGACTTACATCGCTAGTACTTGCGACAATCAATACGCTTTGGTTTTGGTCGTCCAGGACTTTAACAGGTTCTGTGTACGCCTCTTCTGGGTTTATTGAGAATCGTAGTGTATTGGGTGTGATGTCAAGATGGAAGTATCACTTCAGTCATATGGAGATGATGATCACGTAGGGATACAAAACTTGTTCTCTATTGTGTTGCAACCATCGGGATAATATGACTTGGTCATGATTATCCGATTAAAGAGACTAGTTGCTTGTAATCCGATATATGCTTCGTATGGGGCAGACACTATTCCAACCCCAGGCCTTGCATGTGACATCCGATACTGGATCGCTATACACAATACTACGTATACTACGTCTGATAAAGATCGTATATTCCATTAAGAATATTTCTGGAGAATTGGGTAGGCACGATGTTTTGCTAGAAGCCAACCATGTCTTGTAAATCGGTAAGAACGTAGTACGAGGTATGTACGTGTTCGGATAGTCCAACGATCAGATTTACTACCAACATATCCAGGGATCTCTTGGGTCGCTTCCCGAAGATTCACCGATGACGTATGATTCGAACTTAATTAATCTTGGATTAATAGCAGAGATATTTTATCTGGGATAAAATACTATTTGAAGAGACAGAAACGATTAATTTGGAATTAATCGATAAAATAATATATTTGATATATTATTAAACAAAATTAGATTTCGACGCGGAATTAAAATTAGATTTTAATTCGGGCATACGAATTAATTTAGAATTAATTCGCTAGCGATGTGAATAGTAAATTGATTTAATTACGACGCAACGGAAAATTTGTTAATTCGGAATTAACGAAACCGAGCCAGGGATGTGTTTACGAGGCCACTCCGATTTTGAATCAAGTGCGGCCACAAGTCACATCACTCGTCACATCGCTCGTGACATCGCATGTCACTTTAGTGATGGATGTCATTTCACCTTTTTGGTGAGTGACAACTAGTCACTATTCATGATGTTGGTTGTTGAGAGCCTTTAATGGATTTTTGGCTCCAAAATTTGGTTTGACTTTTTGAAAGCCATATACCAAACTTTGGTAACACTTTAGGCATGACCTGTTTTTTGGAAAACAAAATCAAACACAAGAAAATACTCTCTCTCTCTCCCAAGCTCACATTGCCGTGAATCATCTTCAAGAACAAGAAAATTGTTTTCTTTTCTTTACTTGCTAGCACACTTCAAGAATCAATACAAGGTGATAGGGAAACCATCTCAAGAGCTTGAAATCATTACAAAGCTTGGAGCTTGTTCATCATCAACAAAGGAACTCATTGGCCGAGACTTCAAAGGATCAACAAGGGAGGAAATTTTGTCTTCAACACATCTCAAAATCCGTTCAATGTAAGTGTGTTTCCGCCTCACTTCTTTGAGTATTCATTCTTTTCATTGCTTAAATATGATCTTGGGACTATAGTAGAAACCAACATTGGTATCAGAGCCTAATTTGAGCATGAAAAATATTAGGGTTCATATGCTAAAATTTTGGAAAAATGATTTGAGCATGATTTGATGAAATTGTTTGATTAAGTATGCTTGAATGATGATAACATAGTGTTATGCATGATCAATTTCATGAAATATGAATTGGATTAATTTTTCCCCAAACCATAGGCTTGGCCGAATGCATGATGAAACCCTAAAGTCATGGTATTTTGTTCTTTTGATCATTGGATGGGATGAAAGACTTGGGATAATGTTGATTTGTAATTCAATCTGATTGAAAACGAAATCGAATTAAAAATACCCACCAATGTCGTGAGCTATATAGCATAAAATGAGATGATTATTTGAATCAATTATATTGGACATGTGTTGATGAGGAAAAGCATGATTAATGGATTAGATTAGTATTTTGGAAATGTTAATTGAAAAGATTAATCATGGCTAAACACTTTGATTTATTAAATTATGAATTTTGGAAAATTGGAATTTAATAAATTGGGCTTGATTTGAATTGGGCTTATAATTGTTGTATTTGGGCATAATGGGCTTGGTTGGGCCAAGTTGATTTAAGTCAAATTGGATTGGATCCAAATTGGGCCTAAATCATTCCATTAAGTCCAAATATAACAAATGGGCTTTAAATGTTTAATTGGGCCTAATGGGCCTAAATTGATTTCTTGGTAAATAAGGGTGATTCCTTAATTGGGCTTTGGTATTTGGATTTGACCCATATTGACCAAAGTCCATGCCTTATGAAATCAATTGAAAGCCCATTGGACTTTAATTAAATAACGTTGGATGTTAATTGGGCTTTGAGACCCGTTTAGATTAGATTTGGAATCTAAGTCGTTAAAGCGCACTAAAATTGTAGATATTTAATTTGGAATTAAATAAATGAATTAGTATTGAATACGAATTAAATTAGATTTAAAGAGTAGTTCGATATATTCAAGAATTCGTACTTCGAGTACTTATTCTCAAACGAGTTGGACTCGAGCAAATCAAATCGTTGTTTGAACATTGGATGATCACTTAATTCAAAGATTAATTAATTGGATTAGATTGATTGAATAACATGCAATGAATGAATACATGGATGTGTTGAATGAATAATGTATATCGGATGGATATTAGAAGGGAAAGGGCAATTTTGGAAATTGTTGTAAATTTAGAATTTATTAAATTGGACCTGCGTGTCCAGCCTTATCTCTCTTTATTCTTTTTATTCTCTTCTCACCTAATTCCCCTCAATGTTAATGAGGTTTCTATTATTGTATTATGTAATTGGGTAGAATTAAGAATAGTGCTAGCCGGGGAGAGGAAAAAAGTGATTTTCTAGGAACAATTGTGCGATATACATCCGTATATCGTTATTAATTTATTTCTGCGCCTTATTATGCTTTTAGAATGCATGCTTAAGGGTGTATGTTGAGACCTAACAAAGATAATAAATTGGTTGCCAATTTACGCGAAAAACCCTCAACAAAATATTAAGCGTTTTCCTTCCATTGAGTGATTCTTACTCAAGATCCAAGATTGGCACTGGTTTGTTGGCCAAAGTCAAGACCTTTGTCCTTCACGGATGTGTTGAATCATGAAGGCTTTGTTCCATATCAGTGTCTTGTCCAAGTTGTGATTTGTTGGCCAAAGTCAAGATCACTTCTTGTCTATCGACATCGATTACGAAGCTTTCCAAAGTCAATGGGTCCCGCTTAACTGGAATAATTAAGCTTGTTGTGCCAAAGCCAAGGCTTAGTTGATTCAGAGGAAAAAGGTTAGGAAAATATATTAGATATATTGGCATATATATTGTATATATGTTTCGGACTTGGAGGTCCACCTACCGGATCTAGGAATTGGATGAGATTCAATTGATCTTAGAGATCTACCTAGTTAAATATCATACAGCTTGTTGGCCAAAGTCAAGGTTGTGTGTTATTTAACGGGATCCTAGCCCACTAGGAAACTAGATTTCCCGAGTACTCAACAGAGGGTTAGAGGCTCGCCGAAAAATAGTGGGAGGCTAGTATTGAATTTTCAATTTCGTTCAAATACTTAGCTTTACGCGCTTTCAAATTATTTCGTCAAATTATTTTATTAGTTGGACTAATATATCATCATTTTTTCTTGTAACAGTTAGACTGTACCCAAACATCGTTAATCGAATAGTTGGACTATTGCGGTTAAGATGACTGGAAAGTTAAGCATTAGGGATTTTGTCATGGGCGACAACGTCTTTAATGGCAGAAACTTTCAAGACTGGGATATGAATCTCAGAATCATTCTGGGATCCGAGAAGTTACTCTACACTATAGAGCGACCTCTTGGGCCTAAGCCCCGACCTGATCAGTTGCTTGAGCTAGAGCTTTGGAAGACTCATAGCGATGATAATGCAACTGCTCAATTGGTAATGCTTGCCGCTATGACTCCGCAATTCCGTCGTCAAAACAAGGGGTTGGATCCCTATGAGATGATGGCGAAGTTGCACGATCTCCACTGATCTAATCTTAGATCGCAAATATACGAGTTGCAGAAGAAGCTCTTCCGGGCTCGAATGTCAGAGGGTACATCTATCGAGCATCATGTCTCAGAGATGATTGCTGACATTAAGCAGCTCGGACAGATGGGCATAGTCTTCAAGGCTGAGACTTCAGTAGGTTGATCCTACAGTCTCTCCCCGACACTTGGAGTGGGTTCATCATGAACTACAACATGTTGAACCAAGACCAAACTCTTGGAGAGTTGATGTCCTCTCTGCGTGAGGTAGAAAAGGAGCTCCTTAATGGCAAGAAGAGCGAGGAGCATTATGCTTCAACATCTCAGACTCCGAGGGCTTGGCCCAAGGCGACTGGAGGTGTTAAAAAGAAGAAGCATAAGAAAAAGGGCAAGGCCAAATCCTCAAAGGGTTCTGGGAAACCCAAGGACAAATCCCAAGATGTATGCTTGTAGTGCGGGAAGCAGGGTCACTGGAAGCGTAACTGCCGCGAGTACAAGGCTCACATGAAGGAAATTAAAGCGGGCAAGGCACCGGATTCAGGTATGTTTGTTATAGAAATAAACATGTCTACTTCTAGTTTTAAAAATTGGATTTTTGATTCTGGTTGTGGTACTCACATATGTACTGATGTGCAAGATCTGCGGATTAGCAGGAGACTGGCCTCAAGAGAGATTGACCTCCGTGTTGGAAATGGGACTCGAGTTTCCGTTTTGGCCGTGGGCACTTATGTTTTGGAACTGCCATCGGGGCATGTACTTGAACTTATAAATTGTTATTTTGTACCTAGTTTGACTAGGAATATAATTTCTGTATCTATGTTAACCCAATGTGGGTATACTTTTATATTTAAAACACCGGGTGTTTTATGTATAAAAATGATATGGAAATTTGCATAGCTGATGCAAATAATGGTCTTTATATTTTGAATATAAATCAATCTCAAACATATAATGTAACAAAGAAAATGCTTAAGGTAAGTAACAAAGATGAAACTTATATGTGGCATTGTCGTCTGGGACACATAAACAAGGCACGTATATCCACACTTTCGAAGAGTGGGTACTTGGACGGATTTGATCCAAATTCATATGACGTCTGCGAATCTTGTTTATTAGGCAAGATGCCTAAATCACCTTTTAGCGGTAAAAGTGTACGCGCCACCGAACTGTTAGCCCTTGTTCATAGTGACGTTTATGGGCCCATGTCTAGCCAGGCTAGAGGTGGATATGAATACTTCGTAACCTTTACGGATGATGCATCGCATTATAGTTATGTGTATCTTATGAGACACAAGTCGGAAACTTTTGAGAAATTCAAAGAGTTTCGACACGAAGTAGAAAAATAGACCGGCAAAAGTATTAAGACATTACGGTCGGACCGTGGTGGCGAATACTTAAGCAATGAGTTTCTTGATTACTTGAAAGAATATGGTATTCTTTCACAGTGGACTCCTCCCGGAACAGCGCAATTAAACGGTGTGTCCGAACGGAGAAACTGAACTTTGTTAGACATGGTGAGGTCTATGATGAGTCACACAGAGCTACCTATTTCCTTCTGGGGATATGTATTGAACAATGCAATACTTATTTTGAATAAGGTTCCGTCAAAGTCTGTTCAACAGACTCCATATGAAATATGGACAGGAAAGAAACCGGGTTTCTCATTCCTGAAGATTTGGGGTTGCTGGGCATACGTCAAACGTTTGGAAGGTACCAAACTAGAACCCAAATCAGATAAATGCCTATTTGTAGGATATCCTAGGGAAACCAAAGGATATTACTTCTATCACCCACAAGAGAACAAAGTATTTGTTGCTCTACATGCGGTTTTCCTTGAGAATGAATTCCTAAACGCAGTGATAAGTGGGAGGAAAGTAGAACTTGATGAAAATCAGAGTGATACTGTTCCTGGCACAGAATCCTTAACGGAACATGAACAATCTATCAGGGATGAGATTGTACCATAATCTTCGATTACACAAGGACCGCGTAGGTCGGAGAGAGTCAGAAAACAACATGAGAGGTATGGGTTTCTGATCTCACCTCATGTGGATATTAATCTTATTGAGGAAGACGAACCGGCTACGTATGAGGAAGCGATACAAGATATCGACTCCGGTTTAGGGCAAGATGCCATGAATTCCGAAATGGATTCCATGTATACCAACCAAGTTTGGACACTGGTTGATGCACCAGAAGGCGTAAAGCCTGTTGGATGCAAATGGGTCTTCAAGAGGAAGACCGACATGGATGGCAACATACAAACGTAAAAAGCTAGGCTTGTAGTGAAAGGGTATTGTCAACGACATGGTGTCGATTATGACGAAACTTTTTCACCGTTGCCATGATTAAATCCATTAGGATAATGCTTGCTATTGCTGCATATTTCGATTACGAGATATGGCAGATGGACGTTAAAACCGCTTTCCTTAACGGAAACCTTTTGGAGGATGTTTATATGCAACAGCCTGACGGTTTTGTCGTACCTATACTTGCAAACAAGGTTTGTAAGTTAAATCGACCATTTATGGATTGAAGCAAGCATCGCGGTCTTGGAACCAACATTTTGATGAGATCATAAAAGAATATGATTTCATTCAAAACGAGGATGATCCTTGTGTATATAAGAAGGTTAGTGGGAGCGCACTGACATTCATTGCTTTACGTTGATTGATGATGTATGCTTATTGGAAATGACATTCCCATGTTAAGTCGGTGAAAGCTTGGCTTTCATTAAAATTCTCCATGAAGGATCTGGGAGAAGCAGCCTTTATTCTAGGAATAAAGATCTACCGGGATAGATCTAGAAAGCTGCTTGGACTCTCCCAGAGTACGTACATTGAAAAAGTGTTGAAGAGATTCAACATGGATCAGTCCAAGAGGGGACTGTTGCCAGTGTCACATGGCGTCTCTCTATCTAAGGACATGTGTCCTAAAACTCAAGATGAGAGAGATGTTAGACATTGTGTCCCATTGCGTCACTGTTTGTAAATGATATTGTATTATTGTACAAAATTAACTATGTAATAATGAAATTGCCTTTTGCCATTTTGTAAATATTATTTACTTTGATATAAAATGGCGAAAGTCCATATGATTAGTACTGGATTGAGATGATATGAGACAGTATCAATCCATAAAGGTTTAATCATTAAATATCCCTAGCCGTAGTATTATCGAGACTGGACATCGATAATGCGGAATAGACTAGTATTGCGCTTGTGCACGTTGTGAGGGCACAACGGCATAGTTCTCATATATTTAAGTATTGGATACTTATGCAAGTGCGATAGGAGGTTGTGTTTTACCGATGGTACGGAAAACAGCTTCGCTCTGGATAGACCCCGCGGAATCCCATTGGTAGTATGTCTAGGTGTCTATGGGAGGCCGCATCAGGGTAGGTGTATATGGTCTTAACCTGAGACTTACATCGCTAGTACTGGTAAACTTTGGTTTTGGTGGTTGGGGACCTTAACCGGTTCTGTGTACACCTCTTCTGGGTTTATCGAGAATCGTAGTGTACTGGATGTGATGTCAAGATGGAAGTATCGCTTCAGACATATGGAGGTGATGATCACGCAGGACACAGAACTAGTACTCTATAAAAGGTTGCAACCGTCGGGACAATATGACTAGGTCAGGATTGTCCGATTTAAAGAGACTAGTTGCTTGATGTCCGATATATGTTTCGTACGGGGCAGACACATCTCCAGCCCAGGCCTAGCATGTGATCATCCGATACTGGATCGATGTACGCAATACTACGGTATACTACGCTTGATATAGATCTTATATTCCTATAAGAATATTTCTGGAGAATTGGGTAGGCATGGCGCTTTGCTAGAAGCCAACCTTGTTGTGAATCGGTAAGAACGTAGTACGAGGTACGTGCGTGTTCGGATTATCGACGACCGTATTTACTGCCAACATATCCGGAGATCTCTTGGGTCGCTTCCCGAAGATTCACCTATGATATTTGATTCGAACTTAATTAATCTTGGATTAATTGCGGAGAAACTTTATCTCGGATAAAGTGCCTTATTTAGAGAGAGAGAACGATTAATTTGGAATTAATCAGTAAAATTATTATATTCGATATAATAATTGAAATTCGATTTCGACGCGAAATTAAAATTAGATTTTAATTCGGGCATACGAGTTAATTTAGAATTAATTCGTTAGCGACGTAAATAATAATTTCGCTAGGCGCGATTATTTATTTAAATTCGATTTAATTAACGTCGCGACGCAAGTTCGGTATTTCGGAAATATCAAACCCGAACGCGTGAGTGCACGTGGGCCCGCTTTCATTTGGAAACGTGTGGGGCCCACATGACACATGTCATATATGTATTATTTTATTGATAATGCATTGCATGGTGATAGTGTATATAATACTCTCAATTGTTATGCATGGAATTTGAGTGTTTGACACTCTAAGCCTTTGCATGGTTTGTGTCATAGATTTATTATTATTTAATAAATATTATGGCATAAATATAAATTGATTTTTGGTATCAAAAATCAATATGAAAAATCTTTCTTCTCTCTCTCACATTGCCGAAAACTGCATGCAGTTTTTTGGTCTTCATCTTCTTCATTTGGTTGCCAAAAAGCTTGAAGATAGTGTGGTTGTTTGGAACATCTTCTCACATGCAAGGCTAGCACCTTCAAGGGATCAAAAGAGGTGATAGGGAAACCATCATAGAGCAAGGAATTCACAAAGCTTGGAGCTTTCCACCTTCTTCTCCTCTTGGCCGAATCAATCAACACTTGGAGCTTCCATTTTGGTTTGATTTTCTTCATCAACACAGCATTGTAAGTATGATTCCGCCATACTTCAAAGTTAAATATATATTCATTTATTGTATTTCAAATGCTTAATCTTTTCTTGGGACATATTATAGAAACCAACAAGAGACAACATGAATCGGATACCGTTCGCCTCGGCAGTCGGATCGATCATGTATGCCATGATATGTACGCGACTAGATGTCTCCTATGCTTTGAGCATGTGTAGTCGCTATCAGGCCGATCCAGGTGATGTTCACTGGATGGCGGTTAAGAATATCCATAAGTATCTTAGACGAACTAAGGATGCTTTCTTAATCTATGGAGATGGAGAACTTGAGGTAACTGGGTATACCGATGCAAGTTTCCAAACCGACAAAGACGACTGCAAGTCGCAGTCTGGGTACATATTTTGTTTGAATAACGGAGCAGTAAGCTGGAAATCTTCCAAGCAAGAGACTGTTGCCGATTCAACAACAGAAGCGGAGTATATTATTGCAGCTGAAGCAGCAAAAGAGGCAGTTTGGATCCGAAAATTCCTAATTGGATTAGGAGTAGTTCCGTTAGCAGCTGAGCCCATTTCATTGTATTGTGACAATAACGGGGCTATAGCGCAGACTAAGGAACCATGGTCTCATCAACGATCCAATCATGTTCTTCGATGTTTCCATCTGATTCGTGAGATCATACATCGTGGCGATGTGAAGATCGAGAAGGTCGCATCAGAGGACAACATAGCAGATCCGTTGACGAAAGCTATTCCTCAGCAAAAATTTGAGCGACATGTACATAGTTCAGGTATTAGATGCTTGAGTGACTGGCTATAGGCCAAGTGGGAGATTATTGATCAATTATGACCCATAGCGTCACTATTTGTAAAAGACATTGTGGTTTTTGTACAAATTAATTATGTAGCAATGAAATTGTATTTTATCATTTTGTAATTTGATTACTTGAATATATAAATGATAAAAGTCCCTATGATTAGTTCCGGATTATAAGATATGAGACATTATCAATTCATAAAGGTTTAATCATTAAATATCACTAGTCGTAGTATTATCGAGACTGGACATCGATAATGCGGAATAAACTAGTATCGCAGTTGTGCGTGTTATGGAAGAGTAACAACATAATTCTCATATATTTAAGTATTGGATACTTATACAAGTGTGATAGGAGGTTGTGTTTACCGATGGTACGGAAATAGCTTTGCTCTGGAAAGACCCGCATAATCTCATTGGTAGTATGACTATGTGTCTATGGGAATCCGCATCAGGGTAGGTGTATTTGGTCTTAACCTGAGACTTACATCGCTAGTACTTGCGACAATCAATACGCTTTGGTTTTGGTCGTCCAGGACTTTCACAGGTTTTGTGTACGCCTCTTCTGGGTTTATTGAGAATCGTAGTGTATTGGGTGTGATGTCAAGACGGAAGTATCACTTCAGTCATATGGAGATGATGATCACTCATGGATACAAAATTGGTTCTCTATTCTGTTGCAACCATCGGGATAATATGACTTGATCATGATTATCCGATTAAAGAGACTAGTTGCTTGTAATCCGATATATGCTTCGTACGGGGTAGACACTATTCCAGCCCCATGCCTTGCATGTGACATCCAATACTGGATTTCTATACACAATACTACGTATACTACGCCTGACAAAGATCGTATATTCTATTAAGAATAATTCTGGAGAATTGGGTAGGCACGGTGCTTTGCTAGAAGCCAACCATGTCTTGTAAATCGGTAAGAATGTAGTACAAGGTATGTACGTGTTCGGATAGTCCGACGATCGGATTTACTGCCAACATACCCAGGGATCTCTTGGGTCGCTTCCCGAAGATTCACCGATGACGTATGATTCGAACTTAATTAATCTTGGATTAATAGCGGAGATATTTTATCTGGGATAAAATATTATTTGAAGAGAGAGAAACAATTAATTTTGAATTAATCGATAAAATAATATATTCGATATATTATTAAACGAAAATAGATTTCGACGCAGAATTAAAATTAGATTTTAATTCGGGCATACGAATTAATTTAGAATTAATTCGCTAGCGACGTGAATAGTGAATTTGATTTAATTACGACGCAACGGAAAATTCGTTAATTCGGAATTAACGAAACTGAGCCCAGGATGTCTTTGCAAGGCCACTCTGATTTTGAATCAAGTGCGGCCACAAGTCATATCACTTGTCACATCGCTCGTCACATCACATGTCACTTTTGGGATGGATGTCATTTCACCTTTTTGGTGAGTGACAACTAGTCACTATTAATGATGTTGGTTGTTGAGAGCCTTTAATGCATTTTTGGCTCCAAAATTTGGTTTGACTTTTTGAAAGCCATATACCAAACTTTGTTAACACTTTAGGCATGACTTGTTTTTTGGAAAACAAAATCAAACACAAGAAAATACTCTCTCTCTCTCCCAAGCTCACATTGCGCGGAGATCATCCTAATGTTGGTGCTTGGGGTGGACATGGGACCCGTCCACATTGCCATCCAATACTGCAAGGGGGAACTCTCGGAGGACGAGGCTCTTGCATTACTCGCGCCTACTTCAGAGTAGATTCAAGACCCCGAACCCATATCTACTAGGCCCATGTCCCCAATTTCCAAGGAGTTGCAGCCTGAGGCCCCTGCCCCCGCGTTCGAAGTGCCTGCAGCAGAATTCAAAGCTCCTCCCGCCGACCAAACTGAAACTGAGATCCCTTCTACCGAGTCCGAGCTAGAGGTTTCACCTCCAGAGCCTCACCAAGGTGAACCAGTTGCCCCTGTGCAGGCTGAGGAATGAGGGTGACCCCAACGGGGCCCTTTGTAACAAACAATATATATATATATATTGTAATAACATTCACATTTTCCCTTTTTTGGTATCTCAATGAATGCTTTTACTTCATGTCTTCCATACTTAGCACGATTTCCATTTCTCACATGTTAACTTGCTCTTCGGGGTCTGATCATGAAGGGAAATTTCGATCCCGACTAATTTGAATCCGGCCATGGGGGGATATTCTGACCCTATGCCGATGATGATCCACTCGGTGGGATGTAATCAGACCCCAAGCTAGCAATAAACTTGGCTCCGAGGGAATGTTATCTCCCCGGACCAATTGAAATCCGGCCATGGAGGGATACTCCGACCCCATGCCGATGGAGATCCACTCGGTGGGACATAACTCGAACCCGAACTAGCAATACACTTGGCTCTGAGGGAATATTACATCCCCGGACCAATTGAAATCTGACCATGGGGGGATGTTTCGACCCCATGCCAATGAAGATCCTCTCGGTGGGACGTAATCTGACCCCGAGCTAGCAATACACTTGGCTCCAAAGGAATGTTACCTCCCCAGACCAATTGAAATCTGGCCATGGGGAGATGCTCCGACCCCATGCCGATGAAGATCCACTCGGTGGGACATAACCCGACCCCGAGCTAGCAATATGCTTGGCTCCGAGGGAATGTTACCTCCCCCGACCAATTGAAATTCGGCCATGGGGGATGCTCCGACCCCATGCTGATGAAGATCAACTCGGAAGGATGTAACCCGACCCCGAGCTAGCAATACGTTTGGCTCCGAGGGAATGTTACCTCCCCGATTCAATTGAAATCCGACCATGGGGGGATGCTCTGACCCCATGTCGATGAAGATCCACTTGGAGGTATGTAACCCGACCCCGAGCTAGCAATACGCTTGGCTCCGAGGGAATGTTACCTGCCTGGATCAATTGAAATTTGGCCATGAGGGGAT
Source organism: Zanthoxylum bungeanum (assembly GCA_019454045.1). Lineage (NCBI taxonomy): Eukaryota > Viridiplantae > Streptophyta > Magnoliopsida > Sapindales > Rutaceae > Zanthoxylum > Zanthoxylum bungeanum. The sequence goes on from SKCR01052633.1 coordinate 22,815, forward strand.
GCTCCGACCCCATGCCGATGAAGATCCACTCGGTGGGATGTAACCCGACCCCGAGCTAGCAATACGCATGGCTCCGAGGGAATATTACCTCCCCAGACCAATTGAAATCCGGCCATAGAGGGATGCTCCTACCCCATGCCGATGAAGATCTACTCGGTGGGATGAAACCCGACCCCGAGCTAGCAATACTCTTGGCTCTGAGGGAATGTTACCTCCCCGGACCGGTTGAATAAACGGCCTCGTCGGAACGAATGCAGCCCCGAGCCAGTGAAATAAATGGCCTCGGCGGAATGAATACAGCCCCGAGCCAGTGAAACAAATGGCCTCGACGGAACGAATGCAGCCCCGAACCACTGAAACAAATGGGACATCCGCGAGTATGGGTGACAGAAAAGCCCGAAGCCCGGCCCGACCCGAGGTGGAAAAAGCCCGGGCCGGGCCTAAAATATATAATTAAAATTTTTTTAATTATGAAATATATGTATTTCTATAATAAATTTTTTATTTTTACAATTTTTTATAATAAAAAAATTGGGCCCGGACTTAAAATAAATAATTAAATATTTTTAATTATAAAATATATATATTTATATAATAAATTTTTAATTTTTATAATTTTTTATAATTAAAAAATCGGGTCCGGGCCAATTTTTTTTGCCGGGCTCGGGTCGGGCTTAGCAAAGCCCGGCCCGTTGCCATGTATATCCGTGAGGGAAGATTTTCAACCTCCGGTACTCCATGGATCATGGCGCATGCGTCCCTTTACCGGGTATCCGTAAAAAAAGAAGTGGAAACATGATAAGATTAGCACAATGGAGGTGACTTCGCACATGCTCCACGCAGACTCGAAAAAATAACAACTCGGGTGCCTCAAGACAGCGTCCTCCTTGGTTCTTCCTAAAATAACAATTCTAAACCTTATAATTCAATGTCCCGGCTAGCCGGGCTACGGATCGGTGAGCGGCCAAAGCCATGAACTTGGGTCCATGCTGGACGGGTCTGAAGTCTGCAAACGCTATGGGGGTAGAAACCTCCCCATGCTATACTTCTTCTGATCCGAGGTGGTTAGGTAGACTATTCACGGGGGAAGAAACCTCCCCGTGTTTGCCATCCCTTAAGGTTGCAAGAGTCACGGAGGCACTGAGGCCTTCCCCGCACTGTGCACCTGGTGTTTCTCAGCGGGACTCACCAGCCAACTCGCAGGGGCAGAAACCTCCATAGGTCTGATTTACCCGAGGTCACAAAGGTCATGGAGGCCATTCGGCCGTCCCCATTCCATGTGCCCGGTAGTTCTCAATGGGATTCACCAGCCAACTTGCAGGGGCAGAAACCTCCCTGGGTCCGGTATACCCGAGGTCACAAAGGTCATGGAGGCCATTCAACCGTCCCCATGCCATCTCAACGGGATTCAACAGCCAACTCACAGAGGTAGAAACCTCCATAGGTCCGGTTTACCCGAGTTGTACCTCAAGAATGTGAGTCATGGGGTGGTAACGCTCCGACCTCAGGGATTTGATAATGACACCCGTGATTGGCGTGCCACGAGGGGTTTGCGCTTTTCACACATATACTTCATCCCTTGATGCGTTCTGGATCCTCAAAAGTGAAAGTGCCTGGGTCGGAACACTTCCACCCGAGGGTTTGATAATGACACCCGAGATTGGCATGCCACAGGCTTGGCGTCCTTCCCAGTTACTGAACACCCCTTCACCTCAAGCACATCCCAAGAATATTGAACATGGATTTCATATTCAATTAACAAATAAGTAAGGTGGACAAGTTTTTAATTTAAAAGAGAAAGTCTTATTCATATTCATGAGACCTACTACCATTTTTACAACTCTTTGTGGGTCATTTCAAGAGAGGCTTTACAATAATTTCTGATTCTTGTCTGGTCGTCCAATAATACTCTGCTGGTCTGAACTTGATTTACAGGATCCCTTTGTGCCAAGCCTTCTAAAATCATTTCCGAACAAATCTGGGGCCCGGTTGGGAACTTCCTCGGTTTCTTCCAGCGATCCCCTGTGAGATTTTTCTCCTTTCCCCTCATTCCGGAGAATCACTGCATAATAGGCAGAAGGCACCCATGAAAACTGATCGAATGCCTCGGGTGTATCAGTTGTCTGCCGTTCCAAAGGGACTATCTTGGCCGTGAATCTGATGATTCGGCAGGTCGAACCACTGCCATAACTTCTATAGGACGAGCTTGTTCATCCGCAAGGGGTAGCGTGCAGATTCTGCTTACTCCAAACGTTACATTCCATTCTACGGCTCAGTCCTAATTGGTGACTTTTTGCCACCTCTTTTACATTCCATTATGCGGCTCAAGAAGGAGATCTACTAGAAATACTTCCTCAGCATCTCGGCATTCTAAGGCTTCTTGAGCCGGGTACCGTCCAGCTATTCCAAAAGATAGGTATCCGGTCTAACTATCTCCACCACTCTATACGGCCCTTCCCATTTGGCACCCAGTGAGCCTTATTTGGTTTTCCGAGTATTCAACGTAACTCTCCTCAAAACCAAGTGTCCAGGAAGGAAAAATCGAGTCCGGACCTTCTTATTTTAGAAGCGGGCCATTCTCTACTGATAGACGACCATTTTGACTGCCGACCTCTCCCGTTTTTCTTCGATTAGGTCGAGGTGGTTCTTCACTAGCTCTTCATTATGCTTGGTCTCGAAATGATGGACTCTGTGGGTGATCATCCCGATCGCCACTGGGATGACTGCTTCACAACCATAGGCTAAATAAGAAAGGAGTTTCCCCCGTGGCATCTTTATAAGTTGTCCGATCTACCCACAATACTTCTGGTAACTCTTCAACCAACAAACCTTTACAAGATCCGAGCCTGGCCTTCAGGTTTGCCTTGACTGTTTTGTTGGTTGCCTCGACCTTCCCATTAGACTTGGGGTGAGCAGACGAATAGAATCTCAAGACGATATTGAGATCTTCACAGAGCTTCCTGAAACCTTTGTTGTCAAATTGCTTCCCATTATCGGTGATAATGACCCGGGGAATCCCGAACCTGCAGATGATATTCTTCCTCACAAAATTCGTTGCCTTCTTCTCCGTGATTGTAGACAGGGGCTCGGCTTCTACCCACTTGGTGAAATAGTCAGTGGCAACAATGGCATACTTGGCCTGATATCGCCCTGCTGGCATTGGCCCAATGATGTCTAGTCCCACTAGGCGAACGGCCAGGGGTTGACTAGAGTGGTCGACAGCTCTACTGGTTGATAGCGAATGTTTGCATTCTTCTGGCACCCATCATATGTCCGAGCTATCTTCACCTCGTCCTGATACATAGTCGGCCAAAAGAATCCATGCCTTAGCTGTTGACCAGTTATGACCCATAGCGTCACTATTTGTACAGATCATGGTGTTGTTGTACAAATTAACTATGTGACAAAGGAAATTTCTCTTTTATCATTTGCGATTAGATCACCAAGATGTATAAATGATGAAAGGTCCATATGATTAGTTCCTGAATTGAGATGATATGAGATAGTATCAATCCATAAAAGTTTAATCATTAAATATCCCTAGTCGTAGTATTATCAAGATTGGAGATCGATAATGCGGAATAGACTAGTATTACACTTGTACGCCTTGTGAGGGCATAACTGCATAGTTCTCATATATTTGGGTATAAGATACTCATGCAAGTGTAGTATGAGGTTGTGTTTTACCGATGGTACGGAAAACAGCTTCGCTCTGGATAGACCCCTCAGAATTCCATTGGTAGTATTACTATGTGTCTATGGAAATCTGAATCAGGGTAGGTGTATTTGGTCTTAACCTGAGACTTGCACCGCTAATACTTGCGACAATCAATGTACTTTGGTTTTGGTCATCCAGGGCTTTAACAGGTTCTGTGTACGCCTCTTCTGGGTATATTGAGAATCGTAGTGTATTAGGTGTGATGTCGAGATTGAAGTATCACTCCAGTAATAGTGGAGATGATGATCACGTAGGATACGGAACTGGTTCTCTTATATGCTGCAGCTATCGGGATATTATGACTAGGTCATGTTTATCCGATTATAGAGACTAGTTACCAGAGATCCGATATGTGCTTCGTACGGGACAGACACAATTCCAGCCCCAGGCCTAGCATGTGACATCCGAGACTGGATCGAGATACGAAATACTATGTATACTACGCCTGATATAGATCACATATTCCTGTAAGGATATTTCTGGAGAATTGGGTAGGCATGACGCTTTACTAGAAGCCAACCTTGTCTTGTAAATCGGTATAAACGTAGTACTAGGTACTTACGTGTTCGGATAGTCCGACGACCGGATTTACTGTCAACATATCCGGGGATCTCATGGGTCACTTCCCGAAGATTCATCGATGACGTATGACTCACACTTAATTAATCTGAGATTAATTAGATGAGAGAGAGAGAGAATTAATCTGGGATTAATTCCGGAGATATTTTATCTGGGATAAAATATTAATTAAAGAGAGAATACGATTAATTTGGAATTAATCGATAAATTAATATATTCGATATATTAAACGAAATTGGATTTCGACGTGGAATTAAATTTAGAATTAAATTCGGGCGAACGAGTTAATTTAGAATTAATTCATTAGCGACATGAATAGTGATTTTGCTAGGCATAATTATTTAATTGCGTCACAACGGAAAATTCGTTAATTTGGAATTAGCAAACCCGAGCCCGGTAGTGTTTGCAGGCGCACTCGCATTGCGAATTTAAGTGCGGCCCACAAGTCACATCAAGCGTCAAATCACTTGTCACTTTGAGTGATGTGACAACTAGTCACTTGATTGAGTGATTGATGTGAGTTGTTGGAAAGCTTTTGATGGCTTGAAAGACATTTATCAATATTTTATTTAATATTTGACTTTTCTTTTTTTAGTGTATTAGATACACTTAATTTCCAACAACCAAACACTTAACATTTTCACTCTCTCCCTCCTCTCATCTCTCTCAGTCTTAGAGGCCATTTCTTCTATTATTTGGTTCTTAAAAAACCGTGAGCATGGAAGAAGCATAGTGCAGATTTTGTTGCAAAATCAGAGTGCTAGCACACAAAAGAGTCTTGCGAAGGTGATAGGGAACCGCACCCGTGAGCATGGAAACATAACAAAGCTTGGAGCTTGAGATCCACTATAGCCGAATTTGGAGGAGCCAAAAATCTGCACTTTGCCGAGAGCCTTGGAGGAGTTTCAAAGGGCATAAAAAGTTTTTGTTGTCCTCGCGTCGCAAAAGCCGATCGATGTAAGTATTTCGTAACTTCTTCGAGTATTCACATGTATGTTTCATTGCTTAAATCGATCCCGGTTAGACCGTAGAAACCCAACAATGGTATCAGAACGAAGTTGAGCATGAAACTTTAATTTAGGGTTAAAATTGGGTAAATTGATTTTGAGCATGATTTGATAAAATTACTTGATTGAGTATGCTTGAATGATGTTTAATTGAAGTTGGATATGATCAATTTCATGAAATATTGATTGGATCAATTTTTCCCCTTTTGGTTGGCTTGGCCGAATCATATGGAGCCCTAAATGTCATGGTATTTTTGATTTTTGATTCATTGGATGACTTGAAATCAATTGGAAAATGTTAATTTGAGATTTAATTGGATTGAATTTTGAATTGGACAAATAACCCTAAAAACTGTGACATATGAAGCATGGAAATGACTTGATTTTGATTAAAATGTCTGGACATATTTTGAAGCTAATGAGCATAATTAATTAGGCTAATTGGTGTTTTGGAAATATTGATTTGGTTGATTAATTATGGAATACACTTTGGTTAATTAAGTTATAAAATTTTGAATTTGATAATTTAATTAATTGGGCCTATTTTGGAAATAGGCTTTTAAAGTTGTAATTGGGCTTAATGGGCTTGGTTGTACCAAGATGGGTTTAGGCTAAATTGGTTGAATCCAATTGGGCCCAAAACCATATCCATAAAGTCTAATTATGACTAATGGAGCTTTAATATTTAATTGGGCCTAAATTGGTTTCTAGGCATATAAGGGTGATTCCTTTAAATGGGCTTTGATATTTGGGTTTGACCCATGTTGACCAAAAGTCCATGCCTTAAGAAATTAATTGAAAGCCCATTGGACTTTAATTAAATTAACATTGGATGTTAATCGGGCTTTGAGACCCGTAACGATTAGATTTGGAATCTAAGTCGTAAAGGTTCGTTAATAAAGTGTAATATTTAATTTGGAATTAAATAAAGAATTAGTATTAAATACAAATTAAATTGGATTTAATGTTGTAGTTTAATTTAATTCAAGAATTCGTACTTTGAGTACTTATTCGCAAAACGAGTTGGACTCGAGCAAAATCAAATCGTTGTTTGAACATTGGATGGTCATTAATTATCAGATTAATTAATTGGATTAGATTGATTGATAACATGCTTGTGTGAATACATGGTTGCGATGCATGAATAATGTATATCGAATGGATATTAGATGGGTGGGGCAATTTTGGAAATTGTTGTAATAAATTTAGAATTTATTAATTGGACCTGCGTGTCCAGCCTATTACCTCCTTACACTTTGTATTTCTCTTCTCACCTATTCCCCTCAATGTAAATGAGGTTTCTTTAGAAGTGTTATGTAATCGGGTAGAAGTAATACATGTGCTAGCGGGAGAGAGGAAATGGAGAGATTTGTTCTAGGAACAATATGTTAAGTATCCATCCGCATATCATTATTATTTTATTTACGCGCCTTATTATGTGTTTAGAATGCATGTTTAAGGGTTTATGATGATGAGACCTTAACAAAGATAATTAATTGGTTGCCAATTGCACGCGAAAAACCCTCAACATCATATTAAGCGTTTTTCCTTCCATTGAGTGATTCTTACTCAAGATCCAAGACTGGCATTGGTTTGTTGGCCAAAGTCAAGACCTTTGTCCGTCGAGGATGTGTTTGAATCACGAAGGCTTTGTTCCATATTGGTGTCTTGTCCAAGTTGTGATTTGTTGGCCAAAGTCAAGATCACTTCTTGTCCATCGACATTGATTATGAAGCTTCCAAGGTCAATGGGTTCCGCTTAACTGGGATCACTAAGTTTGTTGTGCCAAAGCCAATGCTTAGTTGATTCAGAGATAAAAGGTTATGCAATATATTGGATATATTGGCATATATAAGATATATGTTTCGAACTTGGATGTCCACCTACTGGATCTAGGAATTGGATGGGATCCAATTGATCTTAGAGATATACCTAGTTAATTATCATACAATTTGTTGGCCAAAGTCAATATTGTGTGTTATTTAACGGGATCCTAGCCCACTAGGAAACAAGGTTTCCCGAGTACTCCACAGAGGGTTAGAGGCTCGTCGAAAAATAGTGGGAGGCAAGTATTAAATTTGCAATATTCGTTTAGTTACTTGCCATATGCGCTCATACAAATTATTCGTCAATAAATTAATATATTAGTTGGACTAATATTTAATAGTTGTTTTAATTAAATAATTGGACTGTATTCAAACTATTTCATTTATAGTTGATTATATAATTGGATTATAGTAATCAATATATTTGAATTAACAAATTAAATTATAGTTGATTATATAGTTAGACTATAGTAATCATTATAATAAATAGTACATAAATCGTTGATTTAATAGTTGGACTATTAGAATCAAGATAATTGAAAGATTAGTGTTTAAAACATAATCCTGGGTGAAAATGTTATTTAGACGACTTTAATTTTCAAATTGGGAATAAAATTTCAGGATGGTCCTGGAAACTAATAAGTTACTTTATTTGATAAAATAACATATTAGGCCTTAGCCCGGAGTTAAGCAAATAATAGAGCATGATATTTGGAATATTCATGTGATGATAAATTTAGTGCTTAATCCGTTATGCTTGCCAAATAGACTCCTTAATTTCTTAATCAGAACTAAGGATTAGATCCTTAAAGTATGATAATGAAATTGAAGGATCTTCATAGATCTATTTTTAGATCTTTGAAGTACTAAATTGCAATAGTAAACTCTTGGAGAGTTAATGGCTATTCTCTATGAGACAAAGCCAAAGTATGCAATAAGGCAAGAAGCGCAAGACGCACTTTACTTCGATATTCTAGAAGGCCAAAGGCTTCTGGATTGTGAAAAGGGGCAAAAGGCAAAATCATTATAATCTTCTGGGAAGACAAAGGACATATCCCAAAATGTCTACCTAAATGTGGCAAACGGGGACACGGAAGGGTGACTGCCGTATGGACAAGGCAGACATGAAGGAATTGAAGAACAAGCAAGGCTCTGACTTCAAATATGTATGTCATAAATATGTTCACTGCTAGTATTAAAATTGGATTTTAGATACTGGATGTGGTACATAAATATGTACTGATGTGCAGAATCTGCTGGTAAGCAGGATACTGACTTCAGTTGAGTTTAATCTACGAATCTGAAACGGGACGACAGTTGCTTTTTTAACCGTAGATACCTAAATTTAGGAACTACCCTTCAGGTGTGTACTTAAATTAAGAAACTGTTACAATGTAACTAGTTTGACTACATACATTATCTCTATATCAGGGCTTAACCCGTTGCGGGTATACCTTTATATTCTAGAACACTAAAGTGTTTTATTATATAAAGATGATATTGAGATAAACACATTAGATGTGATTAACAGTATTTATATTTTGAATATAAATAAATCTCAAACGTATAACATGACAAACAAATAGCTCAAAACTGAATAAATCAGTTGAAACTTAAATTGTGGCATTGTTGTCTGGGACACAATTTAAACAAGACTCGTATATCCACACTTTTGAAGAGTGGGTACGAGGACAAATTTGATTCCAATCAAATAAAGTCTACGAATCTAGTTTATTGGGCAAAGTGCCTAAAATGCCTTTTACTTGGTAAAAATGCAAGTGCCACCGATCTGTTAACCCTAGTTCATAGTGAAGCAAGTGGGCCCATGTCTAGCTAGGCTAGAGGTGGATATGAATGTTTCGTGACCTTTACGGATGTGGCATCGCATTATGGTTATATGTTTCCTTTGAAACACAAATCAGAAATTTTTAGAGTTTCGACACGAAATAGATAAACAGATCGGCTAAAGTGTAAAACCATCACGGTTGGACCATGATGAAAATACTTAAGCAATAAGTTTCTCATATACTTGAAAGAGTATAGTATTCTTTCAATGAGGACTCCTCCCGGAACACGTCAATTTGATGGTGTGTCTGAACAGAGAAACCAAATCTTGTTGGACATGATAAGGTTAATCATGAGTCGCTCTGAGCTACCATTTCCTTCAACGGATACGCATTAACAGTGTAAAACTTATTTAGAATAAGGTTCCATAAAAAATCTGTTAGACAGACTTCATATTAGATATGAACAGGAAATAAACTAGCTTTTCTCATTCCTGAAGATTTGGGTATGCTAGGCATATGTTTGGATGATACCAAACCAAAACCCAAATCGGATAAGTGCCTAAGTTGTGGGTTATCCTAGGGAAACCAAAAGTATAGTACTTATACAACTCACAAGAGAACAATGTAACTGTTGCTCGGAATACGGTTTTCCTAAGAGGAATACCCATATGCAGTGGTAAGTGGGAGGAAAGTAAAACTCGATGAAAATCAGAGTAATACTATTCCAGGCATCGAGTCCTTAATGGAACACAAATAGTTCATCAAGGATGAAACTATACCAATAATCTTCGAATACATAAGAACCACGTAAGTCGGAGAGAGTCAGAAAATAACCTGGGGTATGGGTTTCTGATCTCACCTCATAAAGATGTCAATCTTATTGAGAAATACGAACTGACTACGTATGAGGAAGTGATACAAGGTATCGACTCCCTAATATGGCAAAGTGCTATGAAGTCCGAAATGGATTCCATGTATACCAACAAAGTTTGGATACTAGTTGTTGTACCGTAAGGCATTATGCCTATTGGTACTATATAAGTCTTCAAGGAAGACATACATGGAAGGCAACATACCACGTACTAAGCTAGGCTTGTAGTGAAAAGGTATCGTTATCAACATTGTGTCGATTACGACGAAACCTTTTAACTGTTGCCATGGTTAAATCCATTTGGATAATGCTTGCTGATGCTGCATGTTTCATTCATGAAATATGGCAGCTAAATGCCAAAACCGCTTTCCTTAACGGAAACCTTTTGGAGGATGTTTATAACATCCTGACGGTTTTGTCGTACAAAACGAGCAAACAAGGTTTTCAAGTTAATTCGATCCATGGATGGATTGAAGCAAGCATAGCGTTCTTGGAATTATCGTTTTGATGTAATCATAATGGTATATGATTTAATTCAAAATGAAAATGATTCTTGTGTATATAAGAGGGTTAGTGGGAGCGCACTGACAATGAATGTCCTAAATAATGATAATACATCATTTCTTGGAAATGATATTCCCATAATTCAATCGGTGAAAGCTTGGCTTTCATGAAAATTCTCCGTAGAATTCTTGGGAGAAACAACCTTTATTCTAGGAATAAAGATCTACTGGGATAGATCTAAAAGTTGTTGATACTCTCTGAGAAATCGTACATTAATAAATGTACGCGACCTGGTGTCTCATATGTTTTGAGCATATGGATTCACAATCGGGCCAATCCAAGTGATAGTCATTGGATTGATATTAAGAACATCCTTTAGTATCTTAGATGAACTAAGGATGCTTTCTTATACTATGGAGAAGGAGAACTTAGAATGACTGGGTTCACTACTGTAAGTTTCCAAACCGATAAAAATGACTATAAGTCGTAACAACGGTACTATATTGTTTGAATAACGGAATAATGAGCTGGAAATCTTCCAAGTAAGATACTGTTACCGAATAAACAATAAAAGTGGATTATTGCTGCAGCTGAGGCAGCAATAGGAGCCTTCTGGATTGATAATAATCTAATTAGATTAGATATAGTTCTGTTAGGAGCTGAGCTAGGCTACAGCACAGGCTAAAGAATTAATGGTCTCATCAACGATCCAGATAAATACTTCGATATTCATCTGATTCGTTCGGATCATACATCGTGGCGATGTGATGATCGAATAAATCGCATCAGATGATAGTCATGCAAATCCACTGACGAAAGCATTTTCTCAGCAGAAGTTTGAGCGAACCGTACATAGTTCGGGTGTAGGACACTTGAGTGACTGGCTATAGGACAAGTGGGAGATTTTTAGACAGTTATGACCCATAGCATCACTATTTGTACAGATCATAGTGTTGTTGTACAAATTAACTATGTGACAAAGGAAATTGCTCTTTTATCATTTGTGATTAGATCACCAAGATTATAAATGATGAAAGGTACATATGATTAGTTCCTGGATTGAGATGATATGAGACAGTATCAATCCATAAAGGTTTAATCATTAAATATCCCTAGTCGTAGTATTGTCGAGATTGGACATCGATAATGCGGAATAGACTAGTATTGCACTTGTGCGCGTTGTGAGGGCATAACGACATAGTTCTCATATATTTGGGTATAAGATACTCATGCAAGTGTAGTAGGAGGTTGTGTTTTACCGATGGTACGGAAAACAGCTTCGCTCTGGATAGACCCCCCGGAATTCCATTGGTATTATTACTATGTGTCTATGGAAATCCGAATCAGGGTATGTGTATTTGGTCTTAACCTGAGACTTGCACCGCTAATACTTGCGACAATCAATGTACTTTGGTTTTGGTCGTCCAGGGCTTTAACAGGTTCTGTGTACGCCTCTTCTGGGTATATTGAGAATCGTAGTGTATTGGGTGTGATGTCGAGATGGAAGTATCACTCCTGTAATAGTGGAGATGATGATCACATAGGATACGGAACTGGTTCTCTTATATGCTGCAGCTATCGGGATATTATGACTAGGTCATCTTTATCCGATTATAGAGACTAGTTACCAGAGATTCGATATGTGCTTCGTACGGGGCAGACACAATTCCAGCCCCAGGCCTAGCATGTGACATCCGATACTAGATCGAGATACGAAATACTATATATACTACGCCTGATATAGATCACATATTCCTGTAAGGATATTTCTGGAGAATTGGGTAGGCATGACGCTTTGCTAGAAGCCAATCTTGTCTTGTAAATCGGTATAAACGTAGTACTAGGTAATTACGTGTTCGGATAGTCCGACTACCGGATTTACTGCCAACATATCCGGGGATCTCATGGGTCGCTTCCCGAAGATTCACCGATGACGTATGACTCGCACTTAATTAATCTGGGATTAATTAGATGAGAGAGAGAATTAATATGGGATTAATTGCGGAGATATTTTATCTGGGATAAAATATTAATTAAAGAGAGAATACGATTAATTTGGAATTAATCGATAAATTAATATATTCGATATATTAAACGAAATTTAATTTCGACGCAGAATTAAATTTAGAATTTAATTCGGGCGAACGAATTAATTTTGAATTAATTCGTTAGCGACGTGAATAGTGATTTTGCTAGGCATAATTATTTAATTGCGTCGCAACGGAAAATTCGTTAATTTGGAATTAGGAAACCCGAGCCCGGGAGTGTTTGCGGGCGCACTTGCATTGCGAATTTAAGTGCGGCCTACAAGTCACATCAAGCGTCAAATCACTTGTCACTTTGAGTGATGTGATAACTAGTCACTTGATTGAGTGATTTATGTGAGTTGTTGGAAAGCTTTTGATGGCTTGAAAGACATTTATCAATATTTTATTTGGTATTTGACTTTTCTTTTTTTAGTGTATTAGATACACTTAATTTCCAACAACCAAACACTTAAAATTTTCACTCTCTCCCTCCTCTCATCTCTCTCGGTCTTAGAGGTCATTTCTTCTCTTATTTGGTTCTTCAAAAACCGTGATCATGGAAGAAGCATAGTGCAGATTTTGTTGCAAAATCAGAGTGCTAGCACACAAAAGAGTCTTGCGAAGGTGATAGGGAACCGCACCTGTGAGCATGGAAACATCACAAAGCTTGGAGCTTGAGATCCACCATTGCCGAATTTGGAGGAGCCAAAAATATGCACTTTGCCGAGAGCCTTGGAGGAGTTTCAAAGGGCATAAAAATTTTTTGTTGTTCCTCGCGTCGCAAAAGCCGATCGATGTACGTATTTCGCAACTTCTTCGAGTATTCACATGTATGTTTCATTGCTTAAATCGATCCCGGTTAGACCGTAGAAACCCAACATTATCGCCTTATACACAATTGACTGCCCCTGACATGACTCCCATAAATCCCTCAATGTATTTCCCTGAGCACATAGTCCACTTCCTCGGATGTGAGGCATCTCAGAAGTGGTACCGTATTCCCCCTCCGGTACAAGACCCCTTCAATCAGGCATAATTTAAAACTCCGGTACTTTAGCTTTCTTGCCTCCTTCTTATCTTCAGACGTCTCCCCCGTCTCCAAGTACTTCCTAATTTGATCCATCCAAGAAGTCTTCCCCTCTATATCCACCTCCATTATCTCTGGCTCCCCAACACTCTTCACCTATAGGCAAACCAGAGGGATAGTTCCGCAGGATAACTCCAGCTCCATAACCTTGCGAACTGACCGGACCGTCTACAGATAACTCTCTCATGGACTCTGAGATTGACAAGATTTGTGGTGTCGTCAACTCGGCGACAAAGTCTGCTAAAGCTTGTCCATTTATTACTGCCTTCGGCAGATAGGATATGTCATGTTCGCTTAATTCCACCGACCACTTTACCAACCGACCCGAGACCTATGGAATATGTAAGATCTACCGTAGTGGGTGGTCGGTGTAGACCCTGATAGGATGGGCTTGGAAATAAGGCCGCAACTTTCGGGCTGCTGTGATCAGGGACAATGCCACCAATTCATGGGCCGGATACCTGGTTTCAGCATCCAACAAGGCTTTACTAGTATAATATACCGGTCTCTGGACCCTGTCTGCCTCATGCACTAGCACTTTCGGGCTGCCTCATGCTAAGTATAGGAATATAGTCTCACCTGGGATCGGCTTGGCCAGAAAAGGGGGTTGAGCCAAGTATTGCTTCAATTGTAGCACTGCCTCCTCGCATTCTGCCATCCAGTTGACCTTATTCTTCGCCTTCTTGATTAGTTTGAAGAAATGATGACATTTTTCGGTAGCTTTAGAGATAAACCGGTTTAATGTGGCTACACGGCCTGTCAAACTCTGCACCTATCTGACCGTCCTGGGGGATTTTAGTTCCAACACAGCTCGGATCTTCTGTGGATTTGCTTCTATACCCCGAGCACTGACCATGTATCCCAGAAATTTTCCCGACGCTACTCTGAAGGCACACTTCTCCAGGTTTAGCCTCATATCATGTTTCCTTAATAATTCGAAAGTCCCATTGAGGTCGGCCAAATGATCTTCAGTTTCTTGGTTATTATTATCATATCGTCAACGTAAACCTGCATGGTCCTGCCGATGAGGGGCTTAAAGACCTTGTTCACCAACCTCTGAAATGTAGCCCCAGCATTCTTCAATCTGAAAGGCATCACCTTATAGCAATACAGCCTCTGATTTGTGATGAAGGCTGTTCCTCCTCGTCCTTGGGATGCATCTTGACCTGATTATAGCCTGAGAAGGCATCCATGAAGCTAAGCAGTACATGACATGCCGTTGAGTCCGCCATTTGGTCTATTTTCGGGAATGGGAAACTATCCTTCGGGCAGGCCTTATTAAGGTCGGAGAAGTCTACACACATCCTCCACTTTCCGCTGGCCTTCTTTACCAGGACCACATTGGATACCCACTTTGAGTATTTTACTTCTCTGATAAAATCGGCCTTTAGCAATTTCTCTACTTCGACCCCTATCACCTCACAACGCTCCTGATTGAAGATTCTCATCTTCTGTTTGACTGGCTTATGAGCCTGATCCACTGCTAAATAATGGATGATGAACTTGGGATCGATCTCGGGCATATCGCCATGCCCCATAGCGAAAATATATGCATACCCCTCCAAAAACTTGAGCAAACCCTGTCTTAAGTTCTTCTCCAACCCCGCTCCCACCTTCACAATTTTTCTGGGGCCGAAGAGTTCTACTGACTCTAACTCCTCGCCTGCCCCCAACTCGGCAAAATCCTCGGGTCGTGGGTCTGGAGATTCGATTGTCATTTCCTCTTATTCTCTCCCTTTCCTCTTCCTATTGTCTTCCTCGACGCAAAGAGTCTCCTTCGAGACGGTAGCGAAATAGCTCCTGGCTGCTTTCTGACTTCCACACACTATCCCAATCCCGTCTCGGGTGGGAAATTTCAATTTCATATAATAGCATGACATTGCCGCCTTCGTTTTCATCATGAAAGGTCGGCCCATAATAACCTGATAACTGCTCATACAATCTACCATTGTGAAGTCCATCATGATCGTCCGGGTGTGGGGAGTGGTCCCGAACATCATTGCCAGCTGTATTCTTCCCAAAGGGATGACGGTTGCGCCTCCGAACCCATATAAGGGTGTTTCGTCCCGAGTCATAGTGGCATATTCCACCCCCAAACCATCCAAGGCTTCCTTGAAGATTATGTCAACCGCGCTCCCCGGATCCACTAGGATCCTATCCACCTTAGCTCCTCCTATCACAGCCTTGATTATTAACGCATAATCATTGGGGAAGCTCACTCCATGGGTATCCTCATCTGTGAACATAATGTGGACTGATCGACCTCTTTGATTCCTCGGAGCCTATTTTTTTGTCAGCACTTCCGGTCCCCGGGATCCACTGTAACTCTTTCTAGATCGATTTGAATCTCCGGCTAGTGTTTTTCCACCAGCGATAGTATACATTTTTCTAGGCTTCCGCCGCTGCCGGGCTGCCATGGCCTCTTGGTTGATGTAATCATTCAGATAACCATTTTGTGCCAGGTTTTCAACCTGCTCCCGTAGGTCCCTACAGTCTTCCGCCGTGTGCCCCCTCAGGTTGTGATGCACACAATAAGACCTTTCGTTCTTTTTCTTCACTGGATATTTCCTCAAGTCTGGCTCCACCAGGAGGCCATTGTCATGGATTTCTCTGACAATCTGAGCCAATGGCTTATTTAAAGGGGCATACACTGCCCCTCCGGCCACATGATTTACTTGCACATGAGTCCTTCTCTCATGAGGTGCATTGGTTTGTGGCATCGGCCTGAACTCCCTTTGTCTCAGGGATAATTTCCTCAATTTCATGTCCGACCTTCACGGTATCTCCGACCTCACTACCTTTCCTTTCTGAGTTCCCCCTCTTCGGACAGCCTTCTCTTCCCCCTCCATCAGAATAAATTTCCTGGCCAGCTCCAAAGCAGTGGCATAATCCGGCACGTCCTGGATCCTCAGGTGAGTCCACAATTTCCCGACCTTCAGAGCTCCTTTAAGACTTTCCAACGCCTCCGATGACTCGTATACTTCGACCTCGAGCACCAGATTGTGGTATCTTTCAATAAAATTCTTTAGGGGCTTATCATCCCCCTGCTTCATCAATCTCAGTGATCCCACCGTCTTCCTTGGCACACACGTTCATTTGAAATGCCGAACAAAGGATTTCCTGAGCTGAGAGAAACTAGTGATGCTCCAAGGGGTCAAACTTCTGAATCATAAAATCGTGAGCCCGCCCAGGGTTAAAGGGAACACCTTGCAGATGGCCTCTCCAACCATCCCTTGAACCTCTATTAGCAAAACAAAACTCTCGACATGGGATTTGGGGTCGGTATGGCCTTTGTAGGAGTTCATAGATGGCATGGTGAACCATCTAGAGAATTCTGTTGATAAGATCTCTTCCATAAATGGGGATGCCACTTCTCCATCCAGACAATCTCCTTTGTCTGCCTCATGTTTTCTTCCCACTTTTCATCTCTTTCCTGAACCAGTCCTTCATCTGGTCGTCAGTATTATCACGCTGCCTCCCACAGACTTCTTCACGCCTGCTACTCCGAGCGCGACGCATGCCGTGGCTGGACACCTCTCGATCTCCCCCTCCATGTTTTCTGTGCCCGCCCTTCTTAAAGCGTGGGCTATTACTAGAGGACTATGGAGTTTGCCTCTCCTCTTCTTCCTCTCATACTCTTTCGGTGGGCAAGGCTCCGGTTAGCATAACAGATCTCGCCTTCTGGAGATCCCTCCTTCCGGGCTCATCATCTCCACCCAGATCCACAACCCTTTTTCCTTTTGCTATCTCATCTCTCCTCTGACTTGGACCACCCTCCAACCTTTCATCGTTCATCTTTTCTAACTTTTCCAGTTTCTTCATCATAGCCTTCATGAAGGTCTGGTTTGACTCCCTTTCCTTTCTCATGCTTTCTTCCATTCTCTCAATCCAATATGTCGTTGAACCCTCCGACGATCTATGGTTCCGGTCTCCTGCTATTGTCTTACTATGGCAAGCGCTTTTTGCTCTCTCCTCACAGACGGCGCCAACTATTGACGAGTGATTTTATTTCTAGAGGTAATTTCGGGATAATGCCTCCGGAACAATCCTCCTCCAACCATGAATTTATTTGGTTATGAGGGGCTAAAAGAAAACTTAACAGGAGAAAGAAACGAACACAAAGTCGACAAAAGATTTATATGGTTCAGTGGACTACGTCCACGGGTACAAAGTAGAGTACTGATTGTATAACTGAACCGAGCTCAGCCGACCTCTTTTTCAAGGGTGGTCAAGTATTACCGAGCTGTTTTCTTAGTGCACTTTTAGAAATAATGCTTGAGTAAGATTTTTGCTAACCCTTACAAATGAGATTACACTCCCTTTTATATACTAAGGAAAAATGACACTATTCCCATATCTTTATGTCGTCAACCACGTGGATTTCCTGCCGATTGATGGGCTCTCTGCCCCAACTGCCTCGCCGAAAGTAAACCTGCCATCTGACACTACATTAAATCATTCTATTTTGGGAACTACCACACTCATCAATTATGAAGACAACCTGTAAAGATCTTTCAGGCAGTTGTACATGTTAGGTGGAAATGTCCAAACGGTCCCGGTCACACGTTGGGCGTCAAGAGGGCGGCCAAACATTGTGCCGAATTAATCCAAATGCTTCCGACCTGACCCATAATATCTAAGCTTATTCTTTCAATCCATGAGGAATGATAGGACTGAGCCGAGCTACCGGGCTATAGTGGTCAGGGTCGGCTCTGTTGTTGTCGGCCTCTAATATCTATACAATAATATGTCCTCGGGTCGACCAACATAGGGAGGCCAGGTCTAGATACCATGCCTGGTCGAAGATCGGTCATTACCCTCAGAATATATGTCCTCCCAAAAGAAGAAATTCCTTCCCTGCCCTTGTCGAGCTGTTCAAAATACTTGGTCACAAAAATCACCATCAACAAATACTATTGTCCATGAGGTGTACTATTCTCTGTCTCATTTAGGTCATGTGCCGCGACGCTTAGTGATGTGATTCGTGATGCCCAATGTCACCAACTATCTATCTCGATTTTGTACTGCATTGTGTCGCGATGCCCCAGGTAGTGGTACGACGCCCCAGGTAGGGGCGCAACGCGAACTGGTTGGGTTATGCCAGTATTTGCATAATTACACATGCAACATTGTTAAACACACAAATAACATAAATAAAATAAAAATAATAAATAAAATAAAGAAACTAAAAATAAACGCGTGGGTTGCAACCCCTCTGGCCCTAAATTTAATGTCTTCAGCTAGACGTAACCACCCAATTGGTAATGGTGGTTCCTTTGTAAGCTTAGTTGACCGATACATGACCGCCCAATGCTCACTCCTATGTTGCCTATAGAATGGCAAGAACTGAGCGCATTGTTACGGTGTTCTCTCCATATAATGTCCCTCAGGATCTGTCAACAGCTCAGTGAATGTCTCTATCCACGGATCAAATCTCACAGAAGGTGTCAGGTCACAAATATACATACGAACCCCTTCAGTTCTCTCATCTGCACTAAGTGTCTTCGTTAGGCTAGTCTCAGGGCTATCATTGTAGTGACCCATGTTGACTTATTCTGGTTCTGCATCCCCAATATTGTTTATCATATGGCATTCTTGATCATCTTGCGGGCATGACATGGCTTTGAAGACATGAAATGTCACCTCTTGATCTTACACTCTCATGGTCAGTTCACCCTTTTACACGTCGATCAGCTTTCTGCCTGTAGCTAATAAGTGTATTCCAATGATGATGGAGACTTAATTGTCTTCATCCATATATAAAATTATGAAGTCCACAGAGAAGACAAACTTGTCCACTTTTATTAACACGTTCTCTATTTTTCCGCGAGGGTAGGTAAGAGATCTATCTGCTGGCTGTAGCGTAACTGTGGTTGGTCTCGCCTCTCCCAAACCCAATTTCTGGTAAATAGATAGCGGCATAAGGTTGATGCTCGCACCCAAATCATATAGGGCCTTACGAAAATAGTGGTTGCCCATGGTACATTGTATGGTAAAACTATAAGGATTATTCAGATTGGGTCCAGTTTCTTATGTAGGATGACACAATTGAAGTTGGTACTTGGAGCATCAATCTGAATTATTCATTTTATTATTTATTAAATAACTACTTTTTCATTTCATACCCTATTAATGGTATTGTCATTATGCATATTAAATTGATGTATAAATATGTTAAGAATGACATCGACCTTAGAATAGTCATATAGTAATACTGGACACTAGGTGGTCCGACATTGGGATAAGTATTACTATTATAAACTATTCTTAAAGTATATATATTCATAGTCATTGGTTTTGGAATACGGTCGAATTCCTATAACCTAGAAGACTAGCACATGTCGTATATTGGAATTGGAGTTCCAATGGTTTAACCCGATGTACCATGAGCTTTGGAAGCTCGTATAGACGTATGGGTATTATTTGGACCGAATACTTAATGACTCACAAATGATTCTTAATAGTTGGAAGTACACATCACCGTCAATAGGAATATCCTCGAGTCGAGTAGCATATGTGATCCTTTGACTATATGATAACATTGAATTTGTGTGAGATCCTCCACACTTTGATGCCATGTATGTCAGAAACCTTTCATGGTCTGGCCTCTAGATGTTCTTTGGGTGTGGACCGATGCACTCGTTAACCAAGTGCGAATCAAGATAGGATCGGTCGGCCCATATGTGTATCATATGGGGTTTAGGTATCCATGTGATTAAGTCACGATTCTTAAGCCTTTGGCCAAATCCGATCACCTAGGGTGGATCACATCAGTTGTAAAGAATCGTGGACATGTCGACATGAGATGTGCGCCTTGGAAACTTGACGGTGTATTCTATATTTCCTAAGCATAACATGGATATCATATGATAGAGGGATTGATAAACATATGTGATGACCTCGACTTGTAAAGTACAGAAAGGTCGTTTGTGTTCTTCGTGAATTCAGAGGTGGTCGAATTGCGTACATATTAGCTAGGCTTATATGACGAACGTGTCTGAACTTAGAGAGTCCCAATATGATGTGTATTCGTTGAGCACTTGGGTAGCCAATTAATTTTGATAAAAGATAATATTCGATATTATAATTATCAACTAAGATAATCAAGTGTTATTGGATAACATTGATTATTTACTTTGACCTAATTGGATTAATTCAATATTTACACAAGGCTTTGTCGTAATTTCATAATTATCTCTACCATTTGAGGATATTATGGTAATTATAAGTATGTAATTATAGGTGTATTTGGCTTGATTTAATTGGATTAAATTAAAGTGGCAAATATTGAACTAATCCATTTCTTAATCCTTGTCTTGATTTAATTGGATTAAATCAAAGTGGTAGACAATGGAGATTAGTCACACCTAATTATATATATTTGGACAAATTAGATTAAGCTCATATAAAAGTTGATTAAAACTTTTATTAATTAAAAATTATCTAAGTCTTGCTATAAATATCAAGCATGAGCAATGATTTTAATCAAGCTTAAGAAAGCTAATACAAGCAATTCTTGGAGAAGTTAGCCTAAGAAGGAGAAGTGTTTAGAGAAACATTGGAAGATCTCTACAACATTTCAATACGGAGAATCAAGATTGGATCTTGGAGTGAAACTTGCTAGCATTGGAATCAAGATTGGATCTTGGAGTCAAGCTTGTTAATCCTTGGAAGTTCTTCAACCATTTCAACAAAGGAGAAGTATATTGAATCTTGTAACAAGCTTGCTAGGTAAATTTGATTTTCTCCTAAGCTATGTTTCTTTATTAGTGAGTTTTCATTAATGAGACATAGTGGTGAATTATGTATTGGATGCATGATTACATAGCTTAAAGTTGAAATTAGGCTAATGAATTGTGTTAGGATGCTTTGGAAGTATAAACACAATATTCTTGTGATTAGGTCAAAGATGTTCATGTTGGACATGGAACAATTAATAAGAGTTTGGAACTCTAGATTAAAGCTTAGAGATATGACTACCATTCTAGAATCACTTGACCACCTTCAGGTGACCTAGAATTGTTCATGAGATATTTCATAATGGGATTCTAAATTGGTTTGTGTTTTGATTCAAATAAATACATATATGTATTTAGAATACATGTATGTTAGTTGTATAACATGTGTTGATGGTGGTATTGATGTTAAAATTGGATTTTAGGTATATTTGAAGTATTAGAAGAAAATTGGAAGTGTTTAGTATTGGTTTGAAGTAGAAAATGCTCACTGCCTAGTGCAGCATCGCGACTCTGGCCTCTCAATATTGCGATATCGAGCATCAGACCTAGGAGCGCCACGACGCACAACTTTCCACATCGCGATGCCAAGACGTTCAGCTCTCGCAGTTGCTCTCACACTTTAGAGCGTCTCGATGCCCAAGCTTTCGCGTCGCGACGCACAGAGCTGATACATACTGAAACTTTATTTTCTCCATTTCGGAGTTTCCGGACTCTATTTTGGTCCTCGTTTTATTCTACGGACTCGAAAAGTAATGTAGTTTTACATAAAATATTTTAAAATACACCCATGCTATATATTCATGGGTTATACCCACTTTCGCAGTGTGGAGTACCGATCCGACCCTGAGGGTTCCACATCCGCCCCAACAGACACTACATTCCTCTGTGAGGGCCATAGTTTCAAACTCGCCCAATTTATTTTTCTTTGACAATATGTCTTTTAAAAACTTCACATAGCTATGCATATGCTCTAGTGCCTCGGCGAATGGAATGTTGATATGCAGTTTCTTGAAGATCTCTAAGAACCTTGAAAATTGCTTGTCTAGCTTGTGCTGCTGCAAACGCTGAGGGAATTGAAAAGGTGGATAATCTGTAAGGCTTGCCTCTTTGGAATTTTTTTCATCTCTCATATTTTCTTTGGTAGGCTCTACCTCATTCTCTATAGGCTATTATATCATAATATCTTTGTTAATGACAGTCTCGCTCTTTAGTGTGATAGACTTGCAAAACTTACTGTTTTGGCCCACTGGATTAGGTTCTGTATCACTTGGGAGGGCACCCCATAGTCTATAGTTTTGCCCACTTGCCAATTGTTCTAATTTATTCTCCAGTGTCTTCAAATAAGTGGCTTGGCAGTAGACTAATGATTTTAATCTAGCATTTTTCTTGACATTTTCCACGCTATGCTCTGTGAGAAGTTTGTTGTGATTCACCACTTGCATCAGTAGCTTTTCCATGGGTCGTTTGCACTCTTGAATGGCATTTCTGTTCTAATGCGGGAGATGTGATCTATCATGTGATTCTGCCCCTTGGTTACTTTTCCATCCAAAATTTGGGGTGATCTTTCCACTCGGGATTGTAGCTGTTTGAATAGGGGTTTGGCCTGGCCTGTTGAAGTTGTTAACATAGTTTACAAACTCGCCATATTGAGTGTGTGGCTCCCCATTTTTTCCTCTCATATATCCTTCATTTGTGGCACCAACATTGTTCATATCTTACATACTCATGATCTCTAGGTATTTGCAGATTTGGTCAAGTTTGGCATTCACAACTGTATTGAGCCCAACCTCATGGACGTCTGCTACTCATTGGGCATATTCCTCTCTATTGGCCACAATAAATTATTGTTAACCATTTCTTCTAATAAATCCCACGCTTGGTTTTGCCCTTTTTCCATTAGTGCACCTCCCACGGCTGCATCTATTTTGGACTTCATCATCCCACTAAATCCATTGTAGAAAGTCTGTACCTGCAGCCAATTGGAAATCTCATGATGGGACACTTCCATAACAGCTCCTTGTACCTTTCACATGCCTCGTAAAGGGATTTAGAGTCATATTACACGAATTATATGATGTCATTTCTTAATTTTACAGTCATAGCTCGGGGAAAGTATTTTACGAGGAATTTTATCGCTAGGTCTGCCCAAGTCGTGATGGACCCTACTGGTAATGAATTGAGTCATCTCTTAGCTCTATCTCTTAAAGAGTATGGAAAAACTCACAACCGCATTGCTTTCTCTACCCCTCGGTTGTAATTAAACGCACCGCATACTTCCAGGAGGCTGCTGATGTGGGTGTTTGGATCTTCAGTTGCACCACCCCCAAACTGCACCAACTATTGAATCATTTGAATATATGTCTTGATATCACATGTGTTAGCGGGCACGGATGACAAGACGATGCAAGAGATGAAATCGTCAACCACCGAGATTATCCTATCGAATGAGAATTGGTGGTGCTTCTTCCAAGGGTTATTGTTCCTGATTGTTCATGTTGAGATGTGCCACTTGGTCTTCTCGTTTGTCCCTTCTCAACTGACGAAAAGTTCTCTCGATTTCTGGGTCAAGCGAAAGGATTTCATATCTTCGAATTATTCTCTTATAACCGTTCAAGAACTTTAATTAGAATTAAAATGAAAATAATAAAAATAAAATAGTAAAAATAATAAAAAAAAATGATTAGATAACAAGTAAAATATTTAGTCCTAAAATTAATAATGAGGGTTAGAATAAGTCCACGACAATGACGCCAAAAACTTGATCGCAATTTTCACATGTTACACAAGCACGTGTATCGTTTAAGTAGTATAAAGGTATCGGTCCCTTGATGACTTATCACCTACATTACTAATTATCAAGATTAACTACCTACGAGTATCTAATTAAAGTTATATATGACTTTGAATTAGATTTAAATTAAAGGTAAAGAAAATAAAGATTATTATGAAATATTCCAAAGGCAATTAATGAGAAGAAGACATTCAGGATTGTGAATCACCCAATATTACATTAAAGATGAATTGGTTTTCCTATACACGTGTAATAAATTGACTTATTAACCTAGAACACTAAGATATCTACAAGCCTCTTTCGATAGTCATATGTTAATATTCAGAGTAAATTAATTAACTATATTTCTATGTCAACTAATTAACCCCAAATTCATTAAGATCGTGTTTCAATTATGACTACACATGCCCTACATGTATATTTTTATCATGTATGGAAATCCCTAAGTAAAGTGTGTTATTGAATCTAAGGTTAAACCTAAAATTTCATTTTTCAAGTTCAATTAAGTTTACCACTTCAATCATATTGATGATCGGGAAATAAGATGCATGAAGAACATGTTAGGATATATGCCCTAGAGTTTCATGTAATGTAAATGAAATTATTTATTATAAAATAATAGATGCATTATTCATTTATCAAATGTTTGATTTAAATCGTATATTGTAAATTATCTTGTTTACCCTAGATTACTTATATGCCTTTAGACTTAGTGTATGAGTGTCATACACAAGAGGATTTAAGTCTGAAGTTAGTAATCTAAAATAGTCCATAGAGAGCATACAAAACGGGTACTTTATTTGTGGTTTATCTATAGTTGCGGTCCATTCTATAATTGTATGACGATCTTGATCCGGGACCGTCCATGTGGTGACATAAGAATGAAGACACCTTATATGATGTGATCACATATGATTGGACTCAGATAGAAATGAATTTCTTATAATATCAGTTAAATAATATTTCAATCTCTTAGATGGTCATATATGGATTGATCTGAATCATAAATGTACTGCGACTCTTGCATGGCAGGCTATGTCATTTTATTTACAAATGTGAGGTTAGTGTAGCAATTTCGACCAATAGCTACGTACTTTGGGGACATGGTTTGGTGTATAGCTGAAGATATTTTACATAAACATGGAGTTCACTCATTCTTACGAGAAGTAGAGAAGTATCTTCCTTAAGGGTTGATTTGATACTTGAATGATTAGAGCGCTCAAGTCTTTCTATTACGAATAGAAAAAGTAATATTCATAATGGTTATGAATAAATCGTTCATTAGAGAATCAATGGTACTTAAGGTAAAAATAATCATAGGGGTATAATGAAAATTATGACCCGGCTCTAATTATGACATACTCATAAAGGGCCAATCTGTATGTTATGACTATATCGATGGACATCGACATAGTTTGGCTTATATAATATATCAATGTCAGCGAGAGTGCAACTTTGGATTTTTAGTGGAATAACCCAAAGTTCATAATTCAGAATATTTAATTAAAGAGTTTAATTAATATTCCAGGATTATTGGAGCTCGGAACTGTAGGTCCATTTGTTCCCCATGCTAGCTCGATATATTGTAGAAAATTAAATATAATTGGATAGTCTAAATATATACTCACATTTATATACATATATTTTATTATTATTATGATTAAAATATTTTTTATCATACTTGAAACTATATATTAATTTTAATATACGGTTTTCATAATAAACAATTATATGATAATTATTTATTATAAAATAAAAGATGCATTATTCATTTATCAAATGTTTGATTTAAATCGTATATTGTAAATTATCTTGTTTACCCTAAATTACTTATATGACTTTAGACTTAGTGTATGAGTGTCATACACAAGAGGATTTAAGTCTGAAGTTAGTAATCTAAAATAGTCCATAGAGAGCATACAAAACGGGTACTTTATTTGTGGTTTATCTATAGTTGCGGTCCATTCTATAATTGTATGACGATCTTGATCCGGGACCGTCCATGTGGTGACATAAGAATGTAGACACCTTATATGATGTGATCACATATGATTGGACTCAGATAGAAATAAATTTCTTATAATATCAGTTAAATAATATTTCAATCTCTTAGATGGTCATATATGGATTGATCTGAATCATAAGTGTACTGCGACTCTTGCATGACAGGCTATGTCATTTTATTTACAAACGTGAGGTTGGTGTAGCAATTTCGACCAATAGCTACGTACTTTGGGGACATGGTTTGGTGTATAGCTGAAGATATTTTACATAAACATGGAGTTCACTCATTCTAACGAGAAGTAGAGAAATATCTTCTTTAAGGGTTGATTTAGTACTTGAATGATTAGAGCGCTCAAGTCTTTCTATTACGAATAGAAAAAGTAATATTCATAATGGTTATGAATAAATCGTTCATTAGAGAATCAATGGTACTTAAGGTAAAAATAATCATAGGGGTATAATGAAAATTATGACCCGGCTCTAATTATGAGATACTCATGAAAGGGCCAATCTTTATGTTATGACTATATCGATGGATATCGACATAGTTTGGCTTATATAATATATCAATGTTAGCGAGAGTGCAGCTTTGGATTTTTAGTGGAATAACCCAAAGTTCATAATTCAGAATATTTAATTAAAGAGTTTAATTAATATTCTGGGATTATTGGAGCTCGGAACTGTAGGTCCATTTGTTCCCGATGCTAGCTCGATATATTGTAGAAAATTAAATATAATTGGATAGTCTAAATATATACTCACATATATATACATATATTTTATTATTATTATGATTAAAATATTTTTTATCATACTTGAAACTATATATTAATTTTAATATACGGTTTTCATAATAAATGATTATATGATAATTATTTATTATAAATTAATTTTATTAAATTTTATTGTATAATTTTATAAAGATTATAGATTAATGAATTTCCAAAAATGTGTTTTTTTTTTTGGAAATTCTTGGTTTAGAATGAAAGTTACATTTTTTTATTTAGTAACATGATCAATGTCATTATGATGACATTTATCAAAAAAAATTATGTTAAATAGAAAAGTAATATTAACGCCATCTTGGTATGTGAAGAACTTAAGTTTGTCCTGATGGAGGAATGTCCTCCAGAGCCAACAAGAAATTCTAGCCAAGTCGTACGCGATGCCTACCAGAAATGGGTCGCGGCCAATGAGAAAGTCCACTGCTACTTGCTAGCAGGGATGTCCAAGGTTCTTGATGCAAAGCTTGAGCCAATGGCTACATCATCTTTGATGATGGAGTCATTACAGGTCATGTTCGGGCAGCCTTCGAAGCGGCAACGTCATGAGGCCATGGTCTCAGCGATGACCGCGAGGATGAAGTAAGATAAACCAGTCCGAGAGCATGTATTGAGGATGATGACCTATCTCAACACGGTCGAAACTCATAGAGCTCGTATTGACGAGAGTAGACATATGACCATGATCATGGAAACTCTTCCGAAGAGTTTCCTGCAGTAAAAAAACAACTATGTTATGAGCAAGTTGACTTTTACTTTGACTCAGCTGCTTAATGAGCTCACCCATTACGAGTCCATGCTAGTGGATCCTCGTAAGCCTAATGGAGAGGCAAATGTTGCCGAATCTTCTAAATCTGCCAAGAATAAGAAGAAATGTATTGGGAAGACTAAGGAAAAGCCTATGAAGAAGAACAAAAGAATCTTCAAGGATGACAAGCCCAAAGAAGAGTGTTTCCATTGCAACAAGGATGGGCATTGGAAAATGAACTGTCTTAAATACCTTGCTGAGCTACAAGAGAAGAATGCCACAGGTAAATATGATTTACTTGTCATCGAATCTCTGTTAGTGGAGGATGATAAATCCGCATGGATTGCTATTTCTAGAGCCACTAACCATGTTTGTTCTTCTTTGCAGCTACTTGATTCATGGAAGGAACTTACTAAAGGTGACTATACCATGAAGGTCGGGACAAAGGATGTCATTTCAGCAAGATCAGTGGGAGTTTCTAGTTTAAACTTTTCAAATATAAGTTATTTGCATTTAAATAATGTGATTTTTATTCCTGGTTTTCGCAGGAATTTGATTTCTGTTTCTAAAATTATGGATGATGATTTTTTTTTATTTCTTTTAATAATAATTTGATTATTATTGGTAGAAATGGATTACTATATGCACAGGAAACCAAAAAATAATTTGTATGTGTTAAGACCGTTAACACATAATTCACAGTTCAACATTGAAATATTTAAGGTTGAAAACATAATATAAAACGGCAAAAAATTTATCATGATGACACATATATATGGCATCTTAGACTTAGTCATATTAGTCTTGACCGGATAGATAGGTTGATAAAGAATGGAGATTTAAACCAGTTAAAGTTTGGAACTTTACCAGTCTGTAAATCTTGTCTAGAATGAAAGATGACCAATAGATCTTTTACTGGAAAAGGTATAAGAGTCAGTCAACTACTTGAGCTAATACATTCAGATGTTTCTCAGACCGATAAATGTAAAAGCCCGAGGAGATTATGGATATTTCTTCATATTTATTAACGATTATTCTAGATATGGGTACATTTACCTATTGCAGCACAAGTCATATACTTTTGAAAAGTTCAAAGAGTATCGTGCTGAGGTTGTGAACCAATTAGGTAAAACGATCAAAACTCTATGATCGGATCGTGGAGGAGAATACCTTGATAGTTATTTCGAGGAATTCTTGGTTGAACATGAGATAGTATCCCAGCTCACAACACCTGGAACACCACAACAGAACAGTGTTACAGATAGGTGAAATCAGACCCTACTAGACATGATAAGATCTATGTTCAGTTACAGTTCACTTCCTAGTTCATTTTGGGGATATGAATTACAAACAGCAATGTATATCCTTAATGTAGTTCCATTTAAATATATTTCCAAGACTCCTTTAGAGTTATGGAGTGGTCGTAAAGTTAATATACGACATTTCCGCAAATGGGGGTGTCCAGCACATGTGCTGAAGAATAAGATATAAAGTTGGAGCCACGTTCTCAGGTCGGCCTATTTGTAGGCTATCCTAAGGAGACTATGATGTTTGTATCGATAAATGCTACATTTCGTGAGGAGGAATATATGAGGAAGTTCAAACCTTAAACTAAAGTGTTACTTGAGGAGTTACTTGTTGGTTCGACCAGCACACCATCATCAACAATAGTTGACAGAAACATAGCACCTTCGACATCTGAGTGTTAGATATAAGTATCTCACAATGATTTGCCACCTAGACGCAGTGGGAGGGTTGCTATCTAGGAATTGGAGAGGCACAAGAACCTTAATCAATGATTTTGTAGTAACAAAATCCATCCAAGATCAGCCCTAAACCACCATGAAATCTCGCCCATGATAACTTAAAAACATGAAATCAATGTGTTTTGCTAGAAATGAAGATGCCACTAAGCTTGCTAAACTTAGATAAGTCGATTAGAATTTGAATAGGGGAATCCTACCTTTACAAGAAATTCGGCCATAGCCATAAGCTTAATAGCTTCAAGTTTCTCAAAATGTCGTGAATAATATGTTAAGGAAGAAGAAAAAAAAGTTTAAATAGGTTGCAAAGAGAAACCCTAAAGGCTTGAAGAAAAAATTCCCCTAATGGACGAAATTATAAAAAGGCCCAAAAACTATCGTAACAAAAAATGCGTAAGCTAAAAATAAGCCAAAATCTTCAAAAAGGTCATTGTCTTCAAAAGGCTTGTGAAGCTTCATTCAGAACTGATTTAGGCCAAGTGAAGTAGCTTAGGGGCCTCTCCATTGAAGTCCATACGCTTCTCTAGTGTGCCTCTGACTTGTCTGTTGCTGTCGGCCATAAAACTTTAAGCTAGTCCTGCCATTGCTTCTCTGATCCTCTTGGCCTTTTGTCTTGTGATTGGCCATGTGGGTACTTGTAATGGTTCTACTTTGATGTTGGTTGTGTGCCATGGTGCTTCGAGTGTGCCTTGGTTCATGTCAAGACATATGTTTTGCAGAGGGAGTAGTCAGTAGGTTTCAGTCTAACCCATAATTAGATCATTGGGTGGCTGTGAAACATATTCTCAAGTATCTTATGAGAACGAGAAATCATATGCTTGTATATTCTGGTAAGGATATGATCCGTATGAGATATACGTACTTTGATTTTCAGACAGATATCGATTTTAAGAAATCAACATCTGGATCATTGTTTTCCCTATGTGTTGAGGCCATTGTGTGGATGAGTCTAAAACAATCTTGTATTGATGACTCCACCATGGAAGTCGAGTATGTAGCGGCTTGCGAAGCAGCTAAGGATGCAGTTTGGCTCCAAAAATACTTGGGAGATCTGAAAGTTGTTCCAGTTATGGATAAATCACTCACATTTTATTGCGATAATAATGGTGTAGTGGCGAATTCCAAAAAACCAATAAGCCACAAAAAAGGAAAACATATAGAGAGAAAGTATAATCTCATGAGGGAGATAGTGCAAATAGAAGACTTTTATGTCATGAATATTGCATCCACAAAGAACCTGACTGATCTGTTTATAAATACATTATCGGCTAAAGTGTTTGAAGGTCGTCTAGAGGGTCTATGATTACGTGACATATCTCATTTTCTTTAGTGCAAGTGTGAAATTGTTGGGATGAATGTCATAGAGTATCATATAATATAAACATAATTATTTATTATTTTAATAAATATGTATTATTCATTTATCAAATGTTTGATTTAAATCGCATATTGTAAATTATCTTGTTTACCCCAGATTACTTATGTGGCTTCAGACATGGTGTATGAGTTTCATACACAAGAGGATTTAAGTCTGAAGTTATTAATCTAAAACTGTCCATAGAGAGCAATCAAGGCAGGTACTTTATTTATGGTTTATCTAGAGTTGCGGTCCATTCCATAATTATATGGCGACCTTGATCCATGATCGTCCATGTGGTGACATGAGAATGAAGGCACCTTATATGATGTGATTATATAGGACTGGACCCAGATATAAAGGAATTTTTTATAATATCCGTTAAATAAAGAAATTCATTTCAATATACTAGATGGTCATATATGGATTGATCTGAATCCTAAATGTACTGTGAACTCTTGCATGGCAGGATATGTCATTTGATTTACAAAGATGAGGTTGGTGTAGCAATTCCGACCAATAGCTACGTACTTTGGGGACATGGTTAGGTGTGTAGCTGGGGATGTTTTACCTTGACATGGAGTTCACTCCTTCTTGCGATAAGTAGAGGAGTATCTTCCTTAAGGGTTGATTCGATACTTGAACGATTAGAGCGCTCAAGTCATTTTATTAGGAATAGAAAGATTAATATTCATAATGTTTATGAATAAATCGTTCATTTGAGAATCAATGGTACTTAAGGTAAAAATAATCAAAAAGGTATAACGAACATTATGACCCGTCTCTAATTATGAGATATCCGTGAAGGGCCAATCCGTATGTAATGACTATATTCTAGGAAACGACTTTCCTTAGCGCAGCTGAAGTTGCTAATGTGGGCATCGGCTCTGGTATGGACCTTTAAAATTTTCTTTGCCTTCTCTTTTTCGTTATTGCCGAAATCCTCCAACACTTGAAGAATGGATTTTTCTCCTTTGATGTAGATGAGTTTCCTTTGATGTCCAACACTTGGATCAACCACCCGATCTTCCGAACTATGACTTGAAACCAACAAACCAAAGTGTGTGTTGGGTTTCTAAGGTCAAACCAAAATCATATTAATTATGAAATCATGTGAATACGAAAAGAAGTATAGCGGAAATATACTCACAATGATTGGTTGGATGGATGTGTAGTAAACAAAAATTTTGCTCTCTTTGAAGTTGTTCCAAGCTCCTCCAAAGTTGTGTATCAAGCTCCAAGCTTTGATCTTTGAGATTCCAAACTCTAGGGAAGGTTTCCCTAACACCTTTGTATGATTCCTTTGAGTGCTAGCTCTTGAAAAATTTGCAACAAATTTCTTCATATTTCTTCTTACAACTTTCAGCCAAGCCAAGAACTAGGAGAGGGAGAGGCAATTTTCGGTGATGAGAGAGAGAGGAGAATGAAATGTGTAACTTGTTATTTTAATTTCCAAAATCAAAAGCCATATACCAAAATCCAAGTTTGGTAAAGGTCAATCATCTCTCACATTAGTGTGTTGAACAAGTCATCAACAACCCACCAAATTCCATCAACTAAAAGTTGATTAAAGTGACTAGGTGATGTGACTTGTGATGTGACTTGTGGAACCCACTTTAACTCAAAATCCGAGTGGGCCCGCAAACACATTCCAGGCTCGGGTTCGTTAATTCTGAATTTACGAATTTTCCGTTGCGACTTAATTAAATCAAATTTAATTAAATAATAATGCCTCGTAAAATTATTATTAAAGTCGCTCGTGAATTAATTCTAAATTAATTTGTTGGCTCGAATTAAAATCCAATTTTAATTCCGTTAGGAAATCTAATTTCATTTAATATATCGAATATATTATTTGATTTTAAATAACGAATTCATCGTTCTCCCTCTTCTAATTAAATTTTATCTCAGATAAATTCTTACCGTAATTAATCCTAGATTAATTTTCTCTCTCTTATAATTAATCATAGATTAATTTTGTTCGAGTCATACGTCATCGGTGAATCTTCGGGAAGCCACCCATGAGATCTCCGGATATGTTGGCAGTAAATCCGGTCGTCGGACTATCCGAACACGTGCGTACCTCGTACCACATTCTTACTGATTTACGAGACATGGTTGGCTTCTAGCAAAGCGCCGTGCCTACCCAATTCTCCAGAAATATTCTTTAAGGAATATATAATCTATAACATGCGTAGTTACGAAGTATTGCGTATTACGATCCAGTATCTGATGTCACATGCAAGGCCTGTGGCTGGAATAGTGTCTGCCCCGTACGAAGCATATATCGGATCACAAGCAACTCGTCTCTATAATCGGATAATCATGACCTTGTCATATTATCCCGATAGTTGCAACATAATAGAGAACCAGTTATGTATCGCTGCGTGATCATCATCTCCATATGACTGAAGTGATACTTTCGTCTTGACATCATACCCAATACACTACGATTTTCTATAAACCCAGAAGAGGCGTACACAGAACCTGTTAAAGTCCCGGACGACCAAAACCAAAGCATATTGATTATCGCAAGTACTAGCGATGCAAGTCTCATGTTAAGACCAAATACACCTACCCTGAATCGGATTCCCATAGACACATAGTCATACTACCAATGGGATTCCGAGGGGTCTATCCAGACGAAGCTGTTTCCGTACCATCGGAAAAACAACCTCCTATCACACTTGCATAAGTATCCAATACTTAAATATATGAGAACTATGCTGTTACGCTTCCATAACACGCACAATACTAGTCTATTCCGTATTATCGATGTCCAGTCTCGATATACTACGACTAGGGATTTAGGGATATTGATTAAACCTTTGTTGATTGATATTGTCTCATATCTTATAATCCGGAAACTAATCATAAGGACTTTTATCATTTATATATTCAAGTAATCTAATTACAAAATGATAAAATAGCAATTTCCATTGTCACAGTTAATTTGTACAAAAACCACAATGTCTTTTACAAATAGTGACTATGGGTCATAATTGTCCAACCAATCTCCCACTTGGCCTATAGCCAGTCTCTCAAGCATCTAACACTTGAACTATGTACATGTCGCTCAAAATTTTGCTGAGGAATAGCTTTCGTCAGCGGATCTGCAATGTTGTCCTCTGATGCGACCTTCTCGATCTTCACATCGCCACGATGTATGATCTCACGAATCAGATGGAAACGTCGAAGAACATTCTTAGATCGTTGATGAGACCGCGGTTCCTTAGCCTACACTATAGCCCCGTTATTGTCACAATACAATGGAACAGGCTTAGATTCTAACGGAACTACTCCTAATCTAATTAGGAATTTACGGATCCAAACTGCCTCTTTTGCTACTTCAGCTGCAGCAATGTATTCCACTTCTATTGTTGAATCGGCAACAGTTTCTTGCTTGGAAGATTTCCAGCTTGCTGCTCTGTTGTTCAAACAAAATATGTACCCGGATTGCGACTTATAGTCGTCTTTATCAGTTTGGAAACTTACATCGATATACCCAGTTACCTCAAGTTCTCCATCTCCATAGATCAAGAAAGTATCCTTAGTTCGTCTAAGATACTTAAGGATATTCTTAACCGCCATCCAGTGACCATCACCTGGATTGGCTTGATAGCGACTACACATGCTCAAAGCATAGGAGACATCAGGTCACGTACATATCATGGCATACATGATCGATCCGACTGCCGAAGCGAACGGGATCCGACTCATGTTGTCTCTCTCATCTTGAGTTTTAGGAAACATGTCCTTAGATAGAGTGACATCATGTGACACTGGCAACAGTCCCCTCTTAGACTGTTCCATGTTGAATCTCTTCAACACTTTGTCAATATATGTGCTCTGGGAGAGTCCAAGCAGCTTTCTAGATATATCCTGATAGATCTTTATTCCTAGAATAAAGGCTGCTTCTCCCAGATCATTTATGGAGAATTTTAATGAAAGCCAATCTTTCACCAATTGTAGCATGGGAATGTCATTGTCAATAAGCAATACATCATCAACGTAAAGGACAATGAATTTCAGTGCGCTCCTACTAACCTTCTTATATACACAAAGATCATCCTCGTTTTGAACAAAATCATATTCTTTTATGATCTCATCAAAATGTTGGTTCCAAGAACGCGATGCTGCTTCAATCCATAAATGGACTGATTTAACTTGAAAACCTTGTCTGCATGTTTAGGTATGACAAAACCATCAGGCTGTTGCATATAAACATCCTCCAAAAACTTTCCGTTATGGAAAGCGGTTTTGACGTCCATCTGCCATATCTCATAATCAAAATATGCAGCAATAGCAAGCACAATCCGAATGGATTTAATCATGGCAACATGTGAAAAAGTTTCGTCGTAATTGACACCATGTCGTTGACGATACTCTTTCGCTACAAGCCTAGCTTTGTACGTTTGTATGTTGCTATCCATGTCGGTCTTCCTCTTGAAGACCCATTTGCAACCAATAGGCTTTACGCCTTCTAGTGCATCAACCAATGTCCAAACTTGGTTGGTATACATGGAATCCATTTCGGACTTCATGGCTTCTTGCCATAAAGCGGAGTCGATATCTTGTATCGCTTCCTCATACGTAGCCGACTCATTATCCTAAATAAGATTGATATCCACATGAGGTGAGATCAGAAACCCATACTTCTCAGGTTGTTTTCTGACTCTCTCCGACCTACGCGGTTCTTTTGTATTCGAAGATTAT
Source organism: Zanthoxylum bungeanum (assembly GCA_019454045.1). Classification (NCBI taxonomy): domain Eukaryota; kingdom Viridiplantae; phylum Streptophyta; class Magnoliopsida; order Sapindales; family Rutaceae; genus Zanthoxylum; species Zanthoxylum bungeanum. The sequence continues at coordinate 58,121 of SKCR01052633.1, forward strand.
GGTACAATTTCATCCCTGATGAACTGTTCATGTTTCGTTAAGGATTCTGTGCCGGAACAGTATCACTCCGATTTTCATCGAGTTATACTTTCCTCCCACTAACCAGTGCGTTTAGGAATTCCTTCTCAAGGAAAACCGCATGTAGAGCAACAAATACTTTGTTCTCTTGTGGGTGATAGAAGTAATATCCTTTGGTTTCCCTAGGATAACCTACAAATAGGCATTTATCCGATTTGGTTCTAGTTTGGTACCTTCCAAACGATTGACGTATGCCCAGCAACCCCAAACCTTCAGGAATGAGAAACCCGGTTTCTTTCCTGTCCATATCTTATACGAAGTCTCTTAAAGAGACTTTGACGGAACCTTATTCAAAATAAGTATTGCATTGTTCAATGCATATCCCCAAAAGGAAATAGGTAGCTCTGTGCAACTCATCATAGACCTTACCATGTCCAACAAAGTTGGTTTCTCTGTTCGGACACACCGTTTAATTGCGGTGTTTCGGGAGGAGTCCACTGTGAATGAATACCATACTCTTTCAAGTAATCAAGAAACTCATTGCTTAAGTATTCTCCACCACGGTCTGACCGTAATGTTTTAATACTTTTGTCGGTCTGTTTTTCTACTTCGTGTCGAAACTCTTTGAATTTCTCAAAGGTTTCCGACTTGTGTCTCATAAGATAAACATAACCATAACGCGATGCATAATCCGTAAAGGTTACGAAGTATTCATATCCACCTCTATCCTGGCTAGACATGGGCCCACATACGTCACTATGAACGAGGGCTAACAGTTCGGTAGCACGTGCACCCTTACCGCTAAAAGGTGTTTTAGGCATTTTGCCTAATAAATAAAATTCGCAGACGTCATATGAATTTGGATCAAATCCGTCCAAGTATCCCCTCTTCGAAAGTGTGGATATGCGAGTCTTGTTAATGTGTCCCAGAAGACAATGCCACATATAAGTTTCATCATTGTTACTTAATTTAAGCTTTTTATTTGTTACATTATATGTTTGAGATTGATTTATATTCAAAATATGAAGACCATTATTCACATTAGCACTGCATATCTCCATATCATTTTTATACATAAAACACCCAGTGTTTCTAAAAACAAAAGTATAGCCACATTGGGCCAATAAAGATACAGATATAATATTCCTAGTCAAACTAGGTACATAATAACAGTCTGAAAGATTAAGTACATGCCCCGATGGGCAGTTCTAAAATATAAGTACCAAGGGCCAAAACGGCGACTCTAGTCCCATTTCCAACGCGGAGGTCAATCTCTCATGAGGCCAGTCTCATGCTAATCCGTAGATCATGCTCATCAGTATATATATGAGTACCACAACCAGAATCAAAAATCCAATTTTTAAAACTAGAAGTAGACATGTTTATTTCTATAACAAACATACCTGAAGCCGGTGCCTCGCCCGCTTTGATTTCCTTCATGTGCGCCTTGTACTCACGGTAGTCACGCTTCCAGTGACCTCGTTTGCCACACTGCAGGCATACATCTTGGGAATTGTCCTTAGCCTTCCCAAAAGACTTTGATGATTTGGCATTTCCCTTCTTCTTTTTCTTCTTTACACCTCCAGTAGCCTTCGGCCAAGCCTTGGGAGACCGAGATGTTGAAGCAAAGTGCGCCTCACGCTTTTTTCTATTCAATAGCTCTTTTTCTGCTTAACGCAGCATTGCCATCAGCTCTCCAAGAGTATGGTCTTGGTTTATCATATTGTAGTTCATGATGAACCCGCTCCAGTTGTCAGGAAGAGACCGCAGGATCAAATCTATAGAAGTCTCAGCCTCAAAGGTTATGCCTAGCTGACCCAGCTGTTCAATGTCAGCAATCATCTGTGACACATGGTGCTCAATAATTTTACTCACAATGCTCGGTTGGATGGATGTGTAGTAAACAAAAATTTTGCTCTCTATGAAGTTATTCCAAGCTCCTCCAAAGTTGTGTATCAAGCTCCAAGCTTTGATCTTTGAGATTCCAAACTCTAGGGAAGGTTTCCCTAACACCTTTGTATGATTCCTTTGAGTGCTAGCTCTTGAAAAATTTGCAACAAATTTCTTCCTATTTCTTCTTACAACTTTCAGCCAAACCAAGAACTAGGAGAGGGAGAGGCAATTTTCGGTGATGAGAGAGAGATGAGAATGAAATGTGTAACTTGTTATTTTAATTTCCAAAATCAAAAGTCATATACCAAAATCAAATTTTGGTAAAGGTCAATCATCTCTCACATTAGTGTGTTGAACAAGTCATCAACAACCCACCAAATTCTATTAACTAAAAGTATATTAAAGTGACTAGGTGATGTCACTTATGATGTGACTTGTGGGCCCTACTTTAAATCAAAATTCGAGTGGGTCCGCAAACACATTCCGGGCTCGGGTTCGTTAATTCGAATTAACGAATTTTCCGTTGTGACTTAATTAAATCAAATTTAATTAAATAATAATGCCTCGTAAAATTATTATTAAAGTCACTCGTGAATTAATTCTAAATTAATTCGTTGGCTCGAATTAAAATCCAATTTTAATTCCGTATTTCATTTATTATATCGAATATATTATTTTATCGATTAATTCCGAATCAATCGTTCTCTCTCTTCTAATTGAATTTTATCCCAGATAAATTCTTGTCGTAATTAATCCTAGATTAATTCTCTCTCTTATAATTAATCCTAGATTAATTATGTTCGAGTCATACATCATCGGTGAATCTTCGGGAAGCGACCCATGAGATCCCTGGATATGTTGGCAGTAAATCCAGTCGTCGGACTATCCGAACACGTGCGTACCTCGTACCACATTCTGACCTATTTACGAGACATGGTTGGCTTCTAGCAAAGCGCCGTGCCTACCCAATTCTTCAGAAATATTCTTTAAGGAATATATAATCTATAACAGGCGTAGTATACGTAGTATACGTAGTATTGCATATTACGATCCAGTATCTGATGTCACATGCAAGGCTTGGGGCTGGAATAGTGTCTGCCCTGTACGAAGCATATATCGGATCACAAGCAACTCGTCTCTATAATCGGATAATCATGACCTTGTCATATTATCCCGATAGTTGTAATATAATAGAGAACCAGTTGTGTATCCCTGCGTGATCATCATCTCCATATGACTGAAGTGATACTTCCGTCTTGACATCATTCCCAATACACTACGATTCTCAATAAACTCAGAAGAGGCATACACAGAACCTGTTAAAGTCCTAGACGACCAAAACCAAAGCGTATTGATTGTCGCAAGTACTAGCGATGCAAGTCTCAGGTTAAGACCAAATACACCGACCCTGAATCGGATTCCCATAGACATATAGTCATACTACCAATGGGATTCCGAGGGGTCTATCCATAGCGAAGCTGTTTCCGTACCATCGGCAAACACAACCTCCTATCACAATTGCATAAGTATCTAATACTGAAATATATGAGAACTATGCTGCTATGCTTCGATAACACGCACAAGTGCAATACTAGTCTATTCCGTAATATCGATATTCAGTCTCGATAATACTACGACATGAGATATTTAATGATTAAACCTTTGTGGATTGATATTGTCTCATATCTTATAATCCGTAACTAATCATAAGGACTTTTATCATTTATATATTCAAGTAATCTAATTACAAAATGATAAAATAGCAATTTCCATTGTCACACAGTTAATTTGTACAAAAACCACAATGTCTTTTACAAATAGTGACGCTATGGGTCATAATTGTCCAACAATGTGGGCTTCACTCACAAAGATCAACTCTAAACAATTTAGAGAATAAATGTGTCACGAAATGTGTTTGGCTTTTGGAATTTCTTTCAAACACTCTCACAATAATTATGAATGTTTGAACTCTCTCTATTTTCTCTCTTTTGCACTTGTGTGAATGCATGGAAATGGTAACCCTTATAAGTGAGGAGAGATGGTAGATATTATATTCTCTTACACAAACCAACTAACTTTGTCATTAAGCATCTAATGCTTTCTTGCAATGGCAAACACATTAATGTTAATGTCATACCAAAGCATAAGAAATATTACGCTAAAGATAAAGACTTTGTCATTAAGCATCTAATATTTTCTTGCAATGGCAAACATATTAATGTGAAAGCCATACCAAAGCATAAGAATTATTTAGCTAATGACAAAGCCATTAGGTGCATACATACCACCTAATAGACATAATAAATTAGAGAGCATGGTAAACTATATGGCTAATTACTTTCAATTATGTTGTAGTAATTATCTCATAATTATTACTAACATGATTATCTCATAATCAAAGAATTCTACAAAACATTAAGTTAAACTAATTTAACATAGTTTTCATTTGTGAAAAAAATATTATTAATCTCATTTATAATATATAAATATAATGTGAACATTTTATTAGACAATCTAATTATATTAGGTTTGCTACAGTTAATCGAGCTAGTACGGGGACCAAATCAACCTACAGTTCCGAGCTGCAATAATTCTGAAATATTAATTAAACTTTTAATGAAATATTACGAATTATTAACTCCGCGTTATTCCACTAAAAACTCAAAGTTGAACTAATGTTACCGTAGATGGAAAATAAAAGCCGAACAACTTCGGTGTCCATCGATATAGTCATTACATATGGATAAAGCCCTTCACGAATATCTCATAATAGAGCCCAGTCATAAGTTTGTTAAACCCCTCTAAATATTTTATCTCTTAAGCATCATTGATTCTATAATGAATAATTAATTCATAACAATTATGAATATAAAACTCTTCTATTCGTAATAGAAGAGTTGAGCGCCCAAATTTTTCAAGTCCCGAATCAATTCTTAAAAGAAATATTCTTCTGCTTCTCGTAAGAAGAAGTAAATTCCATATCTATGTAAAACGTTTCCAGCTACACACCAAACCATATCCCCAAAATACATAGTTATTGGCCGGGAATGAAACACTGACCTCACCATAGTAAATTAAATGACACTACCTACCATGCAGGAGTTCGTAGTACACTCAAGATTCAGATCGAATCCATATATGACCATCTAGTAGATAAAATGAATTTCTTCAGTTAACGGATATTATAAGAAATTCATATTTATATGAGTCGAGTCATATATGATCTCATCATACAAGGTGCCTCAATTCCCATGTCACTACATGAACGATCCCGGATCAAGGTCGTCAAACAAGTATATAATAAACTACAGCTATAGATACACCACAAACAAAATATCATCTCTGTTTGCTCTCTATGGACTATTTAGATTAATAACTTCAGACTTAAATCCCATCGTGCATCAAACATACACTAAGTCTGAAAATACAAGAGTAATCAAGGTAAACAAGACAATTAGACAATATGCGATATAAATCAAACAACTTTGATAAATGAATAATGCATTTATTATTATTACAATAATCAATTATGTTTACAATACATGAAGCTCTATGGCATATATCCCAATAATCTCTCACTTGAACTAGAGCAAATGAGACATGTCATGTAATCCTAAACCCTTTAGGTGACCTTCAAAAACTTTAGCCGATAAGGTCTTTGTAAATGGATCAGCCAGGTTTTCTGCTGATGGAATCTATGTGACAGTGATATCTCCTCTCTGCACTATCTCCCTGATGTAGTGATATTTTCTCTCAATATGCTTACCCCTCTTGTGGCTTCTTGGTTCTTTGGAATTATTCACTGTACCACTATTATCGCAATAAAGTGTGAGTGGTTTATCCATATCTGGAACAACTTCCAGATTTGCCAAGAAATTACGGAGCCAAATTGCTTTCTTAGTGTAGGCACGGCACAAAGATGGGCGACGCTGTCCGGGCTCGTGGCCCGTCAGGAGTACGGAGTAGCCCGCGAGGGACTAAATCGGAGAATAAAGAAGTCACCACCTAGTGTGAAATGGGAAATGATTTAAGGCCGCACTCACCCCTCGCAAGGGAAGACCTCAAACCATCGGGTTCGGAATGGTCCATTACTTATGCCAATTGTAATGAACGGGTTTACGCAATGATGTAACCAAGTCTTATGCAACACATGCAAGATAATTCAAATAACACACAAGTTTGCACACCCATAAACATAAATAAAAATGAAAGCAAATGCATAATTCCACAAGTATATTAAACAAAGAAGCGCGATAATGTAAATTAATAATATCAGTAAAGGCGTTAATATTAAAGAGAGATATTTAAGCATATGATGCAAAAAGAAATAACCAAAGAGGCAAACATGCATAAAATATGATGAAAGAGTTTGTCCAATGTGTGTGCGTTCGTATAGCGTTCGGGAACACGTTCGAACGGGGTGAGATATGATGCATGGTAAAACAGAATGCATGCGTTCGAGTAGCATTCGAAAATGCGTTCGAATGAGATTACAAAGGTGGCATCTATAATGACATAAACACGTGCGTGTATGTTTCTCAAGCGGTACGTGGAGTTGTATCCCAAGTATAGACCGCACTACCATGCATTCGGATTTGGCTACGGAATTTATGTCTGGGTTTCCATCTGATATACCACAAGAGGCGACACTCAAGCGTTAACCAATGCAATCATGGAAATAAACGTGAAGTGATGCGGCAGAATAAATAAAGATAACTAATGGAATGAATACGAAATGATAAGTAAAAAATAACAAACAAAAAAAGTGAATAACAGAATTAAAAGAAAATAGAAGCGACTAAGAGACTTGGCCGACATCTATATGGGATCTTGTATGTCTGGTTGGACGTATTTCACATCCAACCAAGCGTACCTCATCTGGAACGATAAAATATCACGGTAAAGGCTAACCTCGGGCATTTCCCTCAAATGGGGGACCTTTAATCCGACGTAATTAGCCTATGCACACTAAGTAACGATGCATAAATAAATAAAGAAACAACAAGAAATAAATAACGGAATAAGAAAAGAGATGTGACCAAGAGACTTGGCCGACATCTATATGGGACCTTGTATGTCCGATTGGACGTACTTCACATCCAACCAAGCGTACCTCATCCGGCGTGGCAAAATATTATGGTAAAGGCTGCCCTCGGGCATTTCCCTCAAATGGGGGGACCTTTAATCCGACTTAATTAGCCCATGCGCACTAAATAATGATGCATAAATAAATAAAGAAACAATAAGAAATAAATAACTGACTAAGAAAAGAGATGCGACCAAGAGACTTGGCCGACATCTATATGGGACCTCGTATGCCCGATTAGATGTATTTCACATCCAACCAAGCGTACTTCATCCGGCACGGTAAAATATTGTGGTAAAGGCTGCCCTCAGGCATTTCCCTCAAATGGGGGGACCTTTAATCCGACGTAATTAGCCCATGCGCACTAAGTAACGATGCATAAATAAATAAAGAAACAATAAGAAATAAATAACGGAATAAGAAAAGAGATGTGACCAAGAGACTTGGCCCACATATATATGGGACGTTATATGCCCGATTGGACGTACTTCATATCCAACCTGGCGTACCTCGTCTGGCGCGGTAAAATATTATGGTAAAGGCTGCCCTAAGGCATTTCCCTCAAATGTGGGGCCTTTAATCAGAAGTAATTAGCCCATGCGCACTAAATAACGATGCCTAAAAAAATAAAGAAACAACAAGAAATAAATAACGGAATAAGAAAAGAGATGCGACCAAGAGACTTGGCTAACATCTATATGGGATCTTGTATACCCGGTTAGACGTATTTCACATCCAACAAAGCATACCTCATCTGCGTGGTAAAATATCGTGGTAAAGGCTGCCCTCAGGCATTTCCCGTAAATTGGGGGACCTTTAATCTGACGTAAATAACCCATGCGCATTAACAATTAGTGATAAATAAATAAATAATGAAATAACAGGCGGAAAGTAAATAGCGGAATACTAAACACAAACAATAAATGAACATAAAAAATAAATGACAAAAATATTAAAGAAATCAAATGTGACCAAGGGACTTGGCCGTTAGTGTGGGATCTCGCATGCCCGGTTGGACGCATTCCACGTCCAACCAAGCATGCCGTGTCCGGGATAACAAAAAAATATTAAAGAGAGGACCCTCAGGTCTTACCTTCTAAGTCGCTTCTCGGAAGGGCATTGAGACATCGTCGGAAGGGTTAATGCTCCACGGCTTTTCTGGTTCACTGGTTCAACACTTTTGTTCACTGTTTCGCGTGTTTTGAGCTGTTGTTTTCTCTATTTTTACTGCTATTTTTCTGTGGTTTTTTGGATGATTTTTGTACTGTTTTGGGGTGTTTTATGGACTGTTTCGAGGTGTTTTAGGGACTGTTTCAGGGGCTGTTTTTGTTACTGGTTTTGGCGGTTAGTTGGGAAAATTTTCGGTACTGTTTTAGGGTTATTATTTTGCTTGTTTCTTCTCGGTGATTAGGGCAGTGTGCATGCGTGGCTTGTATTTGGTTTTGTAGTTATGTTCGGTGAGAGTTGCCTTTTAACTTGATTTGTGGGCTATTTGTTCGGTGTTTTTTGTTGTTTTGTAGTGTGTGTTTGATTGTTGTGTGTGTGATGACTATGAGTGTATGGCGTGTGTTGTCGAGTGTCTGTGTGTGTGGCATGTGTTGCCTTCTGTTGCTTACGCTGAAGAGAGAGGACGTGAGGGCTAGGCTTTTCTGTTTTAGATTTTGTTCGGTTATGAAGGTGCTGTTGGTGTTTATGTGTGAGTTGGTTTGTTTGGTGGTTCTGCCGTGGGTGTTCTTTTGAAAGAGAGATGAGAAAGATGAGGGAAGAGCGGAGCTAGAGGAGAGATGTGTGAGTCTCTTATGGATTTGGCCGAGAGCTTCTTAGGGTTTCTTCTTCTTGATTTGTTCTTTGTGAATGTGTTAGAGAGAGAGGGGAGAGAGAGAGTGTTTAGGGTTTCTTTAGTTTCCTGCCTGTTTTTGTGTTGCCGTGAGTTGGCTTAGGTTGAGAGAGAAATTGTTTAGGGTTATTAGTGTTTTAGGTTGAGAGAGAGAGACGTGGTGCGAGAGAGAGGAAGGAAGGGATCAAAGTGTTTAGTTTTTTTTTTTGTTTTTTTGTTATTGTCGTTTCTTGTGTTGGGAAGAAGAGGGGCCGAGAGGGAGAGGCTAGAGAGAGAAGAGAGAAGCGAGAAGAAGCTGAGAAGCGTGAGTCTGTCTAGGGTTTATTTGTTGTTTGTGTGAGAAGAGAGAGAGATGTGCTGGTGGTTACCGAATGAGAGATAGGAGAGTGGCTGCAGAAGTTAGGGTTTTTTTTTGGTCAGTTTGTGTGTTTCGGTTGAGAGAGGGGAATTGTGTGTCGTGCGTGTGAGGAAAAAAAAAAGAAGGCTTAGGGTTTAGAATTGTTATGTTTTTATAATGGTGTGCTAGGGTTTGCCAAGTAAGGAAATAAATCATATAAAAAAGGGATGTATTTTAAATTTGGAAGGGGATTTGGAGGGATTTTGAAATGTTTTGCATGTGATTAAAATGTCTTGGATTGGGCTTGGGCGTGTAGGCCTAAAAGGGTTGTAAGGGTTTTGGATGGGTGTGTATGAGTAAGTGGGCTTTTATGGGTTGCGGGGGGGTTTTGGCCGAGGCTAATATTTAAAACAGAGATCAACTAAGCGAACCCAAGGCTAAACAAATGAGTTAAATTTGATAAGGTATTAATTTTTTTGGAATTTTCCCTTCCGACATTTGTTTCCCGCGACTTCCGCGACTTATCGGGTAGTGCCTCCATACGAGCTCATCATTGGGCTTTATGCAAAAATGCAGTGTCTACACTTTGCTACTTCATAAGTTGCTACATATTCAGCCTCCATGGTGGAGTCAGTAATACAAGATTACTTTATGCTCCTCCATACTATAGCCCCACCACCTAGGGTGAACACTGATCCAGATATTGATTTCCTAGAATCGACATACGTCTGAAAATCAGAGTCAATATGTCCTCTCAGGATCATATCCTGACTAGAATATACAAGCATATAATTTCTCGTTCTCCTAAGATACTTGAGAATATGTTTCACCGCCACCCAATGATCTAGTCATGGGTAGGATTTAAACCCACTGACTACTCCCACTGCAAAACAGATGTCCGGTCTTATGCATAACATAGCATACATAAGACTTCCAACTGCTGGAGTCTTATGTATAACGAACATTATGACCTGTCTCTAATTATAAGATACTCATGAAGGGTCAATCCGTATGTAATGACTATATTCTAGTAAACGACTTTCCTTAGTGCAGCTGAAGTTGCTAATGTGGGCATCGGCTCCGGTATGGACCTTTAAAATTTTCTTTGCCTTCTATTTTCGTTATTGCCGAAATCCTCCAACACTTGAAGAATGGATTTCTCTCCTTTGATGTAGATGAGTTTCCTTTGATGTCCAACACTTGGATCAACCACCCGATCTTCCGAACTATGACTTGAAACCAACAAACCGAAGTGTGTGTTGGGTTTCTAAGGTCAAACCAAGATCATATTAAGCATGAAATCATGTGAATACGAAAAGAAGTATAGCGGAAATATACTCACAATGCTCGGTTGGATGGATGTGTAGTAAACAAAAATTTTGCTCTCTATGAAGTTATTCCAAGCTCCTCCAAAGTTGTGTATCAAGCTCCAAGCTTTGATCTTTGTGATTCCAAACTCTAGGGAAGGTTTCCCTAAAACCTTTGTATGATTCCTTTGAGTGCTAGCTCTTGAAAAATTTGCAACAAATTTCTTCATATTTCTTCTTACAACTTTCGGCCAAGCCAAGAACTAGGAGATGGAGAGGCAATTTTCGGTGATGAGAGAGAGGAGAATGAAATGTGTAACTTGTTATTTTAATTTCCAAAATCAAAAGTCATATACCAAAATCAAAGTTTGATAAAGGTCAATCATCTCTCACATTAGTGTGTTGAACAAGTCATCAACAACCCACCAAATTTCATCAACTAAAAGTTGATTAAAGTGACTATGTGATGTGACTTGTGGGACCCACTTTAATTCAAAATCTGAGTTATTATTAAGGTTGAACAAGTCATCAACAACCCACCAAATTCCATCAAATGCCTCGCAAAATTATTATTAAAGTCGCTCGTGAATTAATTCTAAATTAATTCGTTCGCCCGAATTAAAATCCAATTTTAATTCCGTTATGAAATCTAATTTCATTTAATATATCAAATATATTATTTTATCGATTAATTCCGAATTCATCGTTCTCTCTCTTATAATTGAATTTTATCCCAGATAAATTCTTACCGTAATTAATCCTAGATTAATTTTCTCTCTTATAATTAATCCTAGATTAATTATGTTCGAGTCATACGTCATCGGTGAATCTTCGGGAAGCGACCCATGAGATCCCTGGATATGTTGGTAGTAAATCCGATCGTCGGACTATCCGAACACATGCGTACTTCGTACCACATTCTTACCGATTTACGAGACATGGTTGGCTTCTAGCAAAGCGTCGAGCCTATCCAATTCTCCAGAAATATTCTTTAAGGAATATATAATCTATAACAGGCGTAGTTACGAAGTATTGCGTATTACGATCCAGTATCTGATGTCACATGCAAGGCCTGGGGCTAGAATACTGTCTGCCCCGTACGAAGCATATATCGGATCATAAGCAACTCGTCTCTATAATCGGATAATCATGACCTTGTCATATTATCCCGATAGTTGCAACATAATAGAGAACCAGTTATGTATCCCTGCGTGATCATCATCTCCATATGACTGAAGTGATACTTCCGTCTTGACATCATACCCAATACACTACGATTCTCAATAAACCCAGAAAAGGCGTACACAGAACCTGTTAAAGTCCCGGACGACCAAAACCAAAGCATATTGATTGTCACAAGTACTAGCGATGCAAGTCTCATGTTAAGACCAGATACACCTACCCTGAATCGGATTCTCATAGACACATAGTCATACTACCAATGGGATTCCGATGGGTCTATCCAGAGCGAAGCTATTTCCGTACCATCGGAAAACACAACCTCCTATCACACTTGCATAAGTATCCAATACTTAAATATATGAGAACTATATTGTTACGCTTCCAAAACACGCACAAGTGCAATACTAGTCTATTCCGCATTATCGATGTCCAGTCTCGATAATACTACGACTAGGGATATTTAATGATTAAACCTTTGTTGATTGATATTGTCTCATATATTATAATCCGGAACTAATCATAAGGACTTTTATCATTTATATATTCAAGTAATCAAATTAGAAAATGATAAAATAGCAATTTCCATTGTCACACCGTTAATTTGTACAAAAACCACAATGTCTGTTACAAATAGTGACTCTATGGGTCATAATTGTCCAACAATCTCCCACTTGGCCTATAGCCAGTCACTCAAGCATCTAACACCTGAACTATGTACATGTCACTCAAACTTTTGCTGAGGAATAACTTTCGTCAGCGGATCTGCAATGTTGTCCTCTGATGCGACCTTCTCTATCTTCACATCGCCACGATGTATGATCTCACGAATCAGATGGAAATGTCGAAGAAAATGCTTGGATCGTTGATGAGACCGCAGTTCCTTAGCCTACGCTATAGCCCCGTTATTGTCACAATACAATGGAACGGGCTCAGCTGCTAATGGAACTAATCCTAATCCAATTAGGAATTTACGGATCCAAACTGCCTCTTTTGCTGATTCAGCTGCAGCAATGTATTCCGCTTCTGTTGTTGAATCGGCAACAGTCTCTTGCTTGGAAGATTTCCAGCTTACTGCTCCGTTGTTCAAACAAAATATGTACCCGGATTGCGACTTACAGTCATCTTTATCGGTTTGGAAACTTGCATCGGTATACCCAGTTACCTCAAGTTTTCCATCTCCATAGATCAATAAAGCATCCTTAGTTCATCTAAGATACTTAAGGATATTCTTAACCGCCATCCAGTGACCATCACCTGGATCGGCTTGATAGCGAATACACATGCTCAAAGTATATGAGACATCAGGTCGCGTACATATCATGGCATAAATGATCGATCCGACTGCCGAAGCGAACGGGATCCGACTTATGTTGTCTCTCTCATCTTGAGTTTTAGGACACATGTCCTTAAATAGAGTGACACCATGTGACACTGGCAACAGTCCCCTCTTAGACTATTCCATGTTGAATCTCTTCAACACTTTGTCAATATATGTGATCTGGGAGAGTCCAAGCAGCTTTCTAGATCTATCCCGGTAGATCTTTATTCCTAGAATAAAGGCTGCTTCTCTCAGATCCTTTATGGAGAATTTTAATGAAAGCCAATCTTTCACCGATTGTAGCAAGGGAATGTCATTGCCAATAAGAAATACATCATCAACGTAAAGGACAATGAATGTTAGTGCGCTCCCACTAACCTTCTTATATACACAAGGATCTTCCTCGTTTTGAACGAAATCATATTCTTTTATGATCTCATTAAAACGTTGGTTCCAAGAACGCGATGCTTGTTTCAATCCATAAATGGATCGATTTAACTTGAAAACCTTGTCTGCATGTTTAGGTACGACAAAACCATCAGGCTGTTGCATATAAACATCCTCCAAAAGGTCTTCGTTAAGGAAAGTGGTTTTGACGTCCATCTGCCATATCTCGTAATCGAAAAATGCAGCAATAGCAAGCACAATCCGAATGGATTTAATAATGGCAACATGTGAAAAGGTTTCGACGTAATCGACACCATATCGTTGACGATACCCTTTCGCTATAAGCCTAGCTTTGTACGTTTGTATGTTGCCATACATGTCGGTCTTCCTCTTGAAGACCCATTTGCAACCAATAGGCTTTACGCCTTCTGGTGCATCAACCAGTGTCCAAACTTGGTTGGTATACATTGAATCCATTTCAGACTTCATGGCTTCTTGCCATAAAACGGAGTCGATATCTTGTATCGCTTCCTCATACGTAGCCAACTCATTATCCTCAATAAGATTGATATCCACATAAGGTGAGATCAGAAACCCATACCTCTCAGGTTGTTTTCTGACTCTCTCCGACCTACGCGGTTCTTGTGTATTCGAAGATTGTGGTACAGTTTCATCCCTGATGAACTGTTCATGTTCCATTAAGGATTCTGTGCCAAGAACAGTATCACTCTGATTTTCATTGAGTTCTACTTTCCTCCCACTAACCGCTGCGTTTAGGAATTCCTTCTCAAGGAAAACCGTAAGTAGAGCAACAAATACTTTGTTCTCTTATGGGTGATAGAAGTAATATCCTTTGGTTTCCCTAGGATAACCTATAAATATGCATTTATCCGATTTGGGTTCTAGTTTGGTACCTTCCAAAGGTTTGATGTATGCCCAGCATCCCCAAACCTTCAGGAATGAGAAACCCGGTTTGTTTCATGTCCATATCTCATACAGAGTCTGTTGAACAGACTTTGACGGAACCTTATTCAAAATAAGTATTGCAATGTTCAATGCATATCCCCATAAGGAAATAGGTAGCTCTGTGCGACTCAACATAGACCTTACCATGTCCAACAAAGTTCGGTTTCTCTGTTCGGACACACCATTTAATTGCGATGTTCCGGGAGGAGTCCACTGTGAAAGAATACCATACTCTTTCAAGTAATCAAGAAACTATTGCTTAAGTATTCTCCACCACGGTCCGACCGTAATGTTTTAATACTTTTGCCGATCTATTTTTCTACTTCGTGTCGAAACTATTTGAATTTCTCAAAGGTTTCCGACTTGTGTCTCATAAGATACATATAACCATAACACGATGCATCATCCGTAAAGGTTACGAAGTATTCATATCCACCTCTAGCCTGGCTAGACATGGGCCCACATATGTCACTATGAACGAGGGCTAACAGTTCGGTAGCACGTGCACCTTTACCGCTAAAAGGTGTTTTAGGCATTTTTCCTAATAAACAAGATTCGCAGACGTCATATGAATTTGGATCAAATCTGTCCAAGTATCCACTCTTCAAAAGTGTGGATATGCGACTCTTGTTAATGTGTCCCAGAAGATAATGCCACATATAAGTTTCATCTTTGTTACTTAATTTAAGCCTTTTATTTGTTACATTATATGTTTGAGATTGATTTATATTCAAAATACAAAGACCATTATTCACATCAGCACTGCATATCTCCATATCATTTTTATACATAAAACACCCAGTGTTTCTAAAAAAAAAAGTATAGCCACATTGGGCCAATAAAGATACAGATATAATATTCCTAGTCAAACTAAGTACATAATAACAGTCTGAAAGATTAAGTACATGCCCCGAGGGCAGTTCCAAAATATAAGTCTCAACGGCCAAAACGGCGACTCTAGTCCCATTTCCAATGTGGAGGTCAATCTCTCTTGAGGCCAGTCTCCTGCTAATCCCCAGATCCTGCACATCAGTACATATATGAGTACCACAACCAGAATCAAAAATCCAATTTTTAAAACTAGAAGTAGACATGTTTATTTCTATAACAAACATACCTGAAGCCGGTGCCTTGCCCGCTTTGATTTCCTTCATGTGCGCCTTGTACTCATGACAGTCACGCTTCCAGTGACCCCGTTTGCCACACTGCAGGCATACATCTTGGGATTTGTCTTTAGCCTTCCCATAAGACTTTGATGATTTGGTCTTGCCCTTATTCTTCTTCTTCTTCTTTACACCTCCAGTAGCCTTCGGCCAAGCCTTGGGAGACTGAGATGTTGAAGCGAAGTGCGCCTCACGTTTTTTTCCCTTCAATAGCTCTTTTTCTGCTTCACGCAACATTGCCATCAGCTCTTCAAGAGTATGGTCTTGGTTCATCATATTGTAGTTCATGATGAACCCGCTCCAGCTTTCAGGAAGAGACTGCAAGATCAAATCTATAGAAGTATCAGCCTCAAAGGTTATGCCTAGCTGACCCAGCTGTTCAATGTCAGCAATCATCTGTGACACATGGTGCTCAACAGATGTACCATCTGACATTCATGAGCGAAAGAGCTTCTTCTGCAATTCATACATTTGCAATCTAAGGTTAGATCGATGAAGGTCCTTCAATTTTCCCATCATAGTATAAGGATCCAATCCCTTATTTTGGCAACGAAATTGAGGGGTCATCGCAACGAGCATTACGGACTGAGCAGTTGAGTTGGCATCGCTATGAGTCTTCCAAAGCTCAAGCTCAAGCGGCTGCTCATTTCCGGGCTTAGGCCTGAGGGGTCTCTCTATCGTATAGAGCATCCTCTCAGCCCCCAGGACAATCCTGAGGTTCATATCTAATCAGGAAAGTTCACGCCATTAAAGACATTTTCGCCCATGATAATGTCTCTAACCCAGATCTTTCCAGTCATCTTAATTGCAATAGTCAAACTATTCAATTAACGATATTTGGGTACAGTACAACTGTTACAAGAAAAATAATAGAATATTAGTCCAACTAATAAATATATAATTGACGAAATAATTTGAAAGCGCGTAATGCCAAGTATTTGAACGAAATTACAAATTCAATACTGGCCTCCCACTATTTTTCGGCGAGCCTCTAACCCTCTGTTGAGTACTCGGGAAACCTAATTTCCTAGTGGACTAGGATCCCGTTAAATAACACACAAACTTGAATTTGGCCAACAAGTTGTATGATATTTAACTAGGTAGATCTCTAAGATCAATTGGATCTCATCCAACTCCTAGATCCGGTAGGTGGACCTCCAAGTCCGAAATATATATACAATATATATGCCAATATATCCAATATATTTTCCTAACCTTTTCCTCTGAATCAACTAAGCCTTGGCTTTGGCTCAACAAGCTTAATGATTCCAGTTAAGCAGGACCCATTGATTTTTGAAAGCTTCGTAATCGATGTCGATGAACAAGAAGTGATCTTGACTTTGGCCAACAAATCAAAACTTGGGCAAGACATACGATATGGAATAAAGCCTTCATGATTTAAACACATCCGCGATGGACAAAGGTCTTGACTTTGGCCAACAAACCAGTGCCAATCTTAGATCTTGATAATGAATCATTCAATGGAAGGAAAACGCTTAATATTTGTTGAGGATTTTTCGCGTAATTGGCAACCAATTAATTATCTTTGATTAGGTCTCATCATACACCCTTAAGCATGCATTCTAAAAGCATAATAAGGCGCGATAAATAAATTAATAATGATATGCGGATGGATATCTCACAAATTGTTCCTAGAACAAATCACTCCATTTCCTCTCCCCGGCTAGCACTATTCTAACTTCTACCCAATTACATAATACATTAAAGAAACCTCATTACATTGAGGGGAATTGGTGAGAAGAGAATTACAAAGAATCGAGAGACAAAAGCTGGACACGCAGGTCCAATTTAATAAATTCTAAATTTATTACAACAATTTCCAAAATTTCCCTCACCCATCTAATATCCATCCGATATACATTATTCATACAACACATCCATGTATTCACACAAAGCATGTTATTCAATCAATCTAATCCAATTAATTAATCTTTGAATTAAGTGATCATCCAATGTTCAAACAACGATTTGATTTGCGCGAGTCCAACTCGTTTAAGAATAAGTACTCAAAGTGCGAATTCTTGAATTATATCAAACTACAATTTTAAATCCAATTTAATTTGTATTCAATATTAATTCTTTATTTAATTCCAAATTAAATAATTACACATTTAATGCGCCTTTACGGCTTAGATTCTAAATCTAATCTAAATGGGTCTCAAAGCCCAATTAACATCCAATGTCAAATTAATTAAAGTCCATTAGGCTTTCAATTAATTTATTAAGGCATGGACTTTGGCAACCAAAGCCCAATAAGGAATCACCATTTGCCACAAAATTAATTTTGGCCCATTAGGCCCAATTAAATTTTTAAAGGCCCATTTATTATATTTGGACTCAATGGAATGGTTTAGGCCCAATTTGGATCCAATCCAATTGTCCTAAACCAACTTGGCCCAACCAAGCCCATTAGGCCCAAATACAACAATATTAGCCCAATTCCAAATTAAGCCTAATTAATTAAATTCTAATATTCCAAATTTCACAATTTAATTAATTAAAGTGTTTAGCCATGATTAATTATTTAAATTAACATTTCAAAAATACCAATTTACATAATTAATCATGCTTAATTATTATCAATACATGTCCAACATTATTGAAGCAAAATCAAGTCCAACATGCTCTCCAAGGCTCACGGCAATCATGGGAATTTTTCATTAATTTTGATTTCAATCCAATTAAATCACAAATCAATTTATCCATACATTTTAAACTCATCCAATGATCTAAAAAATCAAAATCACCATGAGCTACAAGGGCTCTCACATTCGGCCAAGCCTAAAATTTTGGGGAAAATTAATCCAATTAATTTTTCATCAAATTGATCATGCATAACTCTAAGTTAACAATATATAAGCATACTCAAACAAACAATTTGATTAAATCATGATCAAATCAAAAATACCCAAATTTTAGATTAAGAACTCTAATTCAATTTCATGCTCAAATAGGCTCTGATACCATTGTTGGGTTTCTAAGGTCAAACCAAGATCATATTAAGCATGAAATCATGTGAATACGAAAAGAAATATAGGTGAAATATACTCACAATGCTCGGTTGGATGGATGTGTAGTAAACAAAAATTTTGCTCTCTTTGAAGGTTTTCCAAGCTCCTCCAAAGTTGTGTATCAAGCTCCAAGCTTTGATCTTTGAGATTCCAAACTCTAGGGAAGGATTCCCTAACACCTTTGTATGATTCCTTTGAGTGCTAGCTCTTGAAAATTTGCAACAAATTTCTTCCTATTTCTTCTTACAACTTTCGGCCAAGCCAAGAACTAGGAGAGGGAGAGGCAATTTTCGGTGATGAGAGAGAGAGGAGAATGAAATGTGTAACTTGTTATTTTAATTTCCAAAATCAAAAGCCATATACCAAAATCAAAGTTTGGTAAAGGTCAATCATCTCTCACATTAGTGTGTTGAACAAGTCATCAACAACCCACCAAATTCCATGAACTAAAATTGATTAAAGTGACTAGGTGATGTGACTTGTGGGCCCCACTTTAATTCAAAATCCGAGTGGGCCCGCAAACACATTCCGGGCTCGGGTTCGTTAATTCTGAATTAACGAATTTTCCGTTGCGACTTAATTAAATCAAATTTAATTAAATAATAATGCCTCGTAAAATTATTATTAAAGTCGCTCGTGAATTAATTCTAAATTCATCCATTGGCTCGAATTAAAATCCAATTTTAATTCCGTTATGAAATCTAATTTCATTTAATATATCAAATAAATTATTTTATCGATTAATTCCGAATTAATCGTTCTCTCTCTTCTAATTGAATTTTATCCCAGATAAATTCTTACCGTAATTAATCCTAGATTAATTTTCTCTCTCTTATAATTAATCCTAGATTAATTATGTTCGAGTCATACGTCATCGGTGAATCTTCGGGAAGCGACCCATGAGATCCCTGGATATGTTGGCAATAAATCCGGTTGTCAGACTATCTGAACATGTGCGTACCTCGTACCATATTTTTACCGATTTACGAGACATGGTTGGCTTCTAGCAAAGTGTCGTGCCTACCCAATTCTCCAGAAATATTCTTTAAGGAATATATAATCAATAACAGGCGTAGTATACGTAGTATTGCGTATTACGATCCAATATTTGATGTCACATGCAAGGCCTGGGGCTGGAATAGTGTCTGCCCCGTACGAAGCATATATCGGATCACAAGCAACTCGTCTCTATAATCGGATAATCATGACCTTGTCATATTATCCCGATAGTTGCAACATAATAGAGAACCAGTTCTGTATCCCTGCGTGATCATCATCTCTATATGACTGAAGTGATACTTCCGTCTTGACATCATACCCAATACACTACGATTCTCAATAAACCCAGAAGTTGCATACACACAACCTGTTAAAGTCCCGGACGACCAAAACCAAAGCGTATTGATTGTCGCAAGTACTAACAATGCAAGTCTCAGGTTAAGACCAAATACACCTACCCTGAATCGGATTCCCATAGACATATAGTCATACTACCAATGGGATTTCGAGGGGTCTATCCATAGCGAAGCTATTTCCGTACCATCGGCAAACACAACCTTCTATCACACTTGCATAAGTATCCAATACTTAAATATATGAGAACTATGCTGTTACGCTTCTATAACACGCACAAGTGCAATACTAGTCTATTCCACATTATCGATGTCAGTCTCGATAATACTATGACTATGGATATTTAATGATTAAACCTTTGTGGATTGATATTGTCTCATATCTTATAATCCGGAACTAATCATAAGGACTTTTATCATTTATATATTCAAGTAATCTAATTACAAAATGATAAAATAGCAATTTCCATTGTCACACAGTTAATTTGTACAAAAACCACAATGTCTTTTACAAATAGTGACGTTATGGGTCATCTGATATACCACAAGAGGCGACACTCAAGCGTTAACCAATGCAATCATGGAAATAAACGTGAAGTGATGCGGCAGAATAAATAAAGATAACTAATGGAATGAATACGAAGCGATAAGTAAAAAATAACAAACAAAAAAAGTGAATAACATAATTAAAAGAAAATAGAAGCGACCAGGAGACTTGGCCGACATCTATATGGGCTCTTGTATGTCCGGTTGGACGTATTTCACATCCAACCAAGCGTACCTCGTCCGGCGTTATAAAATATAATGGTAAAGGCTGCCCTCGGGCATTTCCCTCAAATGGGGGACCTTTAATCCGACGTAATTAGCCCATGCGCACTAAGTAACGATGCATAAATAAATAAAGAAACAACAAGAAATAAATAACGGAATAAGAAAAGAGATGTGACCAAGAGACTTTGCCGACATCTATATGGGACCTTGTATGCCCAATTGGATGTACTTCACATCCAACCAAGCGTAACTCGTCCGGCGTGGCAAAATATTGTGGTCAAGGCTGCCCTATGGCATTTCCCTCAGATGGGGGGACCTTTAATCCGACTTAATTAGCCCATGCGCACTAAATAATGATGCATAAATAAATAAAGAAACAACAAGAAATAAATAACGGACTAAGAAAAGAGATGCGACCAAGAGACTTAGCCGACATCTATATGGGACCTCGTATGCCCTATTGGACGTATTTCACATCCAACCAAGCGTACTTCGTCCGGCACGGCAAAATATTATGGTAAAGGCTGCCCTTAGGCATTTCCCTCAAATAGGGGGACTTTTTATCCGATGTAATTAGCCCATGCGCACTAAGTAACGATGCATAAATAAATAAAGAAACAACAAGAAATAAATAACGGAATAAGAAAAGAGATGTGACCAAGAGATTTAGCCCCACATCTATATGGGACCTTATATGCCCGATTGGACGTACTTCATATCCAACCAAGCGTACCTCATCCGGCGCGGCAAAATATTATGGTAAAGGCTGCCCTATGGCATTTCCCTCAAATGGGGGGGTCTTTAATCCGACGTAATTAGCCCATGTGTACTAAATAACGATGCATAAATAAATAAAGAAACAACAAGAAATAAATAACAGAATAAGAAAAGAGATGCGACTAAGAGACTTGGCCAACATCTATATGGGATCTTGTATACCTGGTTGGATGTATTTCACATCCAACCAAGCATACCTCATCCGGTGCGGCAAAATATCGTGGTAAAGGCTACCCTCAGGCATTTCCCGCAAATAGGGGGACCTTTAATCCGACATAAATAGCCCATGCGCATTAACAATCAGCGATAAATAAATAAATAATGAAATAACAGACGGAAAGTAAATAGTGGAATATTAAACACAAACAATAAATGAACATAAAAAATAAATGACAAAAATATTAAAGAAATCAAATGTGACCAAGGGACTTGGCCGTTAGTGTGGAATCTCGCATGCCCGGTTGGACGCATTCCACGTCCAACCAAGCATGCCGTGTCTGGGATAACAAAACGAATATTAAAGAGAGGACCCTCAGGTCTTACCTTCTAAGTCGCTTCTCGGTAGGGCGTTGAGACGTCGCCGGAAGGGTTAATGCTCCGTGACTTTTCTGGTTCACTGGTTCAACACTTTTGTTCACTGTTTCGCTGTTTTGAGCTGTTGTTTTCTCTATTTTGTTGCTATTTTGCTGTGGTTTTTTGGGCTGGTTTTGGGATGATTTTTTGGACTATTTTGGGGTGTTTTAGGGACTGTTTCGGGGGCTGTTTTTGTTACTGGTTTTGGCGGTCAGTTGGGCAAATTTTCGGTACTATTTTAGGGTTATTGTTTTGCTTGTTTCTTCTCGGTGATTAGGGCAGTGTGCATGCGTGGCTTGTATTTGGTTTTGTAGTTGTGTTCGGTGAGGGTTGCCTTTTAACTTGATTTGTGGGCTATTTGTTCGGTGTTTTTTGTTGTTTTATGGTGTGTGTTTGATTGATGTGTGTGTGATGACTGTGAGTGTGTGGCCTGTGTTTCCGAGTGTTTGTGTGTGTGGCCTGTGTTGCCTTTTTTTGCTTACGCTGAAGAGAGAGGATGTGAGTGCTAGGGTTTTCTGTTTTAGATTTTGTTCGGTTATGGAGGTGCTGTTGGTGTTTGTGTGTGAGTCGGTTTGTTTGGTGGTTCTGTCGTGGGTGTTCTTTTGAGAGAGAGAGTAGAGAGATGAGGGAAGAGTGGAGTTAGATGAGAGAAGCGTGAGTCTCTTATGGATTTGGCCGAGAGCTTCTTAGGGTTTCTTCTTCTTGATTTGTTCTTTGTGAATGTGTTAGAGAGAGGGGGGAGAGAGAGAGTGCTTAGGGTTTCTTTAGTTTCCTGCCTATTTTTGTGTTGCCGTGAGTTGGATTAGGTTGAGAGAGAAAGTGTTTAGGGTTATTAGTGTTTTAGGTTGTGAGAGAGAGACGTGGTGCGAGAGAGAGGAAGGAAGGGATCCGAGTGTTTAGTTTTTTTTTTTTTTTTTTGGTTATTGCCGTTTCTTGTGCTGGGAATGAGAGGGGCCGAGAGGGAGAGGCTAGAGAGAGAAGAGAGAAGCGAGAAGGAGCAGAGAAGTGTGAGTCTGTCTAGGGTTTATTTGTTGTTTGTGTGAGAAGAGAGAGAGAGATGTGCGGTGGTTACCGAATGAGAGATAGGAGAGTGGCTGCCGAAGTTAGGGTTTTTTTTTTGTCAGTTTGTCTATTTAGGTTGAGAGAGGGGAGCTGTGTGTCGTGTGTGTAAGGAAAGAGAAGAGAAGGCTTATGGTTTAGAATTGTTATGTTTTTATAATGGTGTGCTAGGGTTTCCCAAGTAAGGAAATAAATCATATAAAAAAGGTTGTACTTTATTAAGTTATTTAAGGAAAGAATTTGTGTAATTTTGGTGGGGATTGGATTCAAAATATTTTTAAATTTGGAAAGGGATTTGGATGGATTTTGACATGTTTTGCATGTGATTAAAATGTCTTGGATTGGGCTTGGTCGTGTGGGCCTAAAAGGGTTGCATGGGTTTTGGATGGGTGTGTATGAGTATGTGGGCTTTTATGGGTTGCGGGGGGTTTTGGGCCGAGGCTAATATTTAAAACAGAGATCAACTAAGTGAACCCGAGGCTAAACAAATGAGTTAAATTTGATAAGGTATTAATTTTTTTGGAATTTTCCCTTCCGACATTCGTTTCCTACGACTTCCGTGACTTATCGGGTAGTGCCTCCATACGAGGCTCATCATTGGGCTTTATGCAAAAATGCAGTGTCTACACTTAGCTGCTTCATAAGTTGCTACATATTCAGCCTCCATGGTGGAGTCAGTAATACAAGATTGCTTTATGCTCCTCCATACTAAAGCCCCACCACTTAGGGTGAACACTAATCCTTATATTGATTTCCTAGAATCGACATACGTCTGAAAATCAGAGTCAATATGTCTTCTCAGGATCATATCCTGACTAGAATATACAAGCATATAATTTCTCGTTCTCCTAAGATACTTGAGAATATGTTTCACCGCCACCCAATGATCTAGTCATGGGTTGGATTGAAACCCACTGACTACTCTCATTGCAAAAAAGATGTCTGGTCTTATGCATAACATAGCATACATATGACTTCCAATTGCTAAAGCATATGGAATATGTCTCATCTCCTGAACTCATTGAGGTGTCTTAGGAGACTGTTCCTTAGACAAATGAATTCCATGCCTAAAAATTAAATTACTTTTCTTGGAATTCTGCATACCAAATCTCACAAGAATCTTATCGATATAAGTTGCTTGAGACATTTTTAACAGTCATTTCTTGCGATCCTGAATGATCTGGATCTCAAGTACATAACTTGCCTCTCCCAAATCTTTCATTTGGAATTGGTTAGCTAGACAGATTTTCACGTCCGATAATATCTTTACACCATCCCCAATGAGTAAAATATCATCGACATATAACACAAGGAAAACCACCTTACCATCAATGATGTGATTGTAGACACAAGGCTCATCGATGTTCTGCTCAAAGTTATGAGATTTGATTGTAGTATCAAACCTTATGTTTCAAGATCTAGATGCTTGATTAAGCCCATAAATGGACCTTTGAAACTTGCAAACCTTTTGCTTCTGACCTTTGGTCATGAACCCCTCTTGTTATACCATATAGATACTCTCATCAAGATTGTCATTCAAGAATGCAGTCTTGATGTCCATTTTCTAAATCTCACAGTCATAATATGCGGAAATGGAAAGAAAAATCCTGATCGATTTTAGCATGGCTACTGGCGAGAAAGTTTCTTCATAGCCAACTCCCTCTTTTTAGGTATAACCCTTTGCCACTAGCATACCCTTGAAAGTCTGTAATTTCCCATCTATTCCTCTTTTTCTCTTGTAGATCCACTTGCAACCTATGTGTTTTACTCCATCAGGTTGCTCTATAAGTTCCCAGACTGAGTTAGAGTACATAGACTTCATCTCAAGGTTCATGGCTTTGAGTCATTCCTTTTTATTAGTATCTTTCATTGCACTACGATAGGTCAATGGATCATCTATACCATCACATTGTGTAACAACTTGCACCTCACCATTTCCTAGATAGTGTTCAGGTTGTCTTACAACCCTCCCGCTACGTCTAGGTGGTATGGTATCCTGATAAACTTGCATCTGACTCTCAGATATCGAAGGTGTTATGTCTTTGTTAACATTTGACAATGGTATACTGGTCATACCAGCAAGTAACTTCTCAAGTAACACTTTACTTCAAGGTTTGAACTCTCTCATATAGTCTTCCTCAAGAAATGTAGCATTTGTCGACACAAATATTTTATTATCTTCTGGACTATAAAAGAATCCACCCATAGTTTCCTTATGATAGCCTACAAATAGGCACACATGTGAACGTGGTTCCAACTTAGTAGTCTTATTTTTTAACACATGTGTTGGACACCCCATATACGGAAATATCATAAATTAGTTTTACGACCATTCCACAACTCTAATAGAGTCTTAGGAACAGACTTAGAAGGAACTATATTCATGATATATATTGTTTTTTTTCCAATACATACCCCCAGAATGAACTAGGTAGAGTGTTATAACTAAACATTGATCTCATCATGTCTAGTAAGGTCCGATTTCTCCTTTCTGCAACACTATTTTGTTGTGGTGTTCCAGGTGCTGTGAGCTGTGAAAGAATTCCATGCTCAACCAAGAATTCCTCCAAATCTCTATCAAGGTATTCTCATCCACGATCAGATCATAGAATTTTGATGCTTTTACCTAATTGGTTCTCAACCTCAGCACAATATTCTTTGAACTTTTCAAATGTATTTGACTTGTACTGCATTAGGTAAACATACCCATATCTTGAATAACCATCAATAAAAGTGACGAAATATTCATAACCACCTCGGGCTTTTACATTCATCGGTCCGCAAACGTTCGAATGTATTAGCTCAAATGTTTCTTTGGCTCTTATCCTTTTTTCAGTAAAAGGTCTCTTAGTCATTTTTCCTTTTAGACAGGATTCACATACAGGTCAAGTACCAAGTTTTAACTGATTTAAAACTCATTTCTTAATTAGACTATCTTTCCGGTCAAGGATAATATTACCAAGTCTAAGATGCCATATATACGTGTCATCATGAGAAATTTTTTGCCATTTTGTTTTAGATTTTTCAATCTCAAACATTTCATTATTAAACAGTGATTCATGTAGTAACGGTCTTAATATATATAGATTACTCTCAGAGTTTCCTGTGCATATTTTTAATCCATTTCTACTAATAATAATTGATTTATTATTAAATGAAACAGAAAAATCATATTCCATGAGTTTTGTTACAGAAATCAAATTCCTACGAAAATCAAAAATATAAAGCACATCATTCAAACATAAATAACTATTATTAAAGTTAATTTGGAAACTCCCACTGCTCTAGCTGAAACAACATCCATTGTCCCAACTCTCATGGTAAAGCTACCTTCAGCAAGGTCCTTCTATGAATCAAGTAGCTATAAAGAACAACAAACATGGTTAGTGGCACCAGAATCAACAATCCAAGCAGATTTATCATCCTCCACTAAAAGAGACTCAATAACAAGTAAATCATATTTACCTGTATTCTTTTTCTTCTTAAGATCAGCTAGGTATTTTGGACAATTCCTTTTTCGATGCCCTTGTTGTTCACAATGGAAACATTTTCCTTTAGCATTGGCACCTTTAGAGCCTTTGTTATTTTTCTTCTTCATTGGCTTTGCCTTTGCCTTCTAATTTCCTTTCTTCATTTTCTTTACAGATTTAGAAGATTCGGAAATATTTGCCTCAACATTGGACCTACAAGGACCCATCATCATGGACTCGTAATTGGTGAGCTCATTTAGTAGTTCGGTCAATGTAAAAGTCAACTTGTTCATAGAACAATTGCTTTTAAACTGTAGGAAACTCTTCAGAAGTGTTTCCATGATCATTGTCACCTGGCTTTGAACATTGATACGTGCACCATGGGTTTCAGCCATATTTAGATGAGACATCATCCTTAACATATGGTCTCAGACTAATGTACCTTCCTTCATCCTAGTGGTTAATATAAAGGCAATAGCCTCATGTTGTGCCCGCTCTGAAGACTGCCCAAATATGTTCTGTAAAGACTGCATAATTAATGATGTTGTCTCCATAGGCTGATACTGTGCAGCAATAACCTCAGACATGGATGCTATCAAATAGCTATGAGCTTCCCATCGGCCTTAATCCAGTTATTATAGGCATTTCATGCAGTTCTGCCAGCATTAGGTGCTGGCTCAGGAGGACATTCCTCTATTAGGACAATTTAAGGTCTTCGCAGACCAAAATAGCATTCATGTCACTTTTCCATTTAACATAATTTTCCCTGTTAATTTTTCTTGTTGTTTGAGAATTGAGATAATTGCAGATGCCATGGCTGAAAAAATAATAAACGCGCATTCAACATTCATTCATCACATATTAAAAGTGTCAAATATTTAGGCATATAATTAAACATGACGCATGATCAATGTATAATGAATTAGAAACGTAAAAGAATTATTATGCCACGGCTATCTATCATCCCACAAATAAGTACCGCCGTAGGGTAGGTTAAGTATTCGCATGATAGATTGAGACATTCTCAATTGATTAATATATCTGAAATAACTCTTATTCCTATATCAATCAACTATCGTCATTTTGATCAAGGAAGCTTTGATTAACAACTTAATCATTCATTTGTGAGTGTGACCAATTATTTCGGAACCCTTGGACTTAACTAGTGAAGTGTCCGTCATAGGGTAGGTCAAATCACCAGATACATCTAGAGTCTCTATCCTCTCAGAATCCAAACCTGATATTGATCCAAAATGGACACCATCTGTAGGGGGACGAGAGCAAAGCCGTCTCGAGGCGCCTTTTGAATCTCATGTTTCTGGATAACAATGGAGATCGTGAGATATATAATGGTATACCCATCTCTCACTCACTATTTTGAAGTGTAAGGTTTCTATCTCACTAGTTTCTAATGTATTAAGATACTGCTCGGCTAAAAATATATCTTTATTAATACTAGTGAGTTATTAGTGATCTAACCAATTTTAACTTTTAAATTTTTTTTCACTAATCCCGATTAGTCTCTACTAACTATATACTTAATTAAACTATTTTAATCAAGTTTCTATAGTGATCTAATCAATTTAACTATTAAGTTATTAGTCCACTATTAGGTTTTAAAATTTAAAATTCAACGAAGAAATCAAATGTCATTAAAACATTTAATTGATAAAAGCACATTATTTATTCCAAAGGTACGTGGTATTGTATCCCAAGTGCAGACCATATTACCGTCCATTCGAAATTGGCTATGGAATTTACATTCGGGTTTCCATCCGATATACCAAGGAAAATAATGTACTCATAAAGTCCATTTGTATTTAAACTTGAATTCGTAATTTTTAAACCTTTTAAACCAATTAATCTTATTAATCCGTTTACATGCATCTCATATTCTTATTAACTTTTAAATTACATAAAATCATATTTTATGACTAGAATATCATGCACGTCTACATGTTATGGCATGTGAAAATGCAAGAGTAGGCACCCTAGGCTATATGATATGTTATTAAACATTTTAAAAACATAAACATTTACCCAGGCTGGGCGTTGTGACGCCAAAGAGTGGGCATCGCGACGCCCACAAACCAGAAACTCAAAAAAACATTAGGACTGTGTCGCGTCACATCGCGAAGAGACCTGCATCGCAACTAGATCAAGGCAGTAGCCATCTAGTGGCTCGCATATGTTCTGTATCGCGACGCAACCTAGTTTCAAGGGCTGGAAATTGTAAAAACATACACATAACAAATTCCGTTGACCGGGCTCTTATTTTTCTATGCTAATCTAATTAGTACAATAAATCCAAGGCATCATTTGGTCTTCAAAACTTGCTCTATGGTGTGTTATTGAGTTCTTTGTGGAATTTCTTTGTCATAAGTCCTTCGCGGCATCGGCTCCTCCAAGTTACAAATAGGGTTACAAAATGGAGTATTACAAAGGAAATGAACTTACAACACTTGAAAGAAAATGACCTTATGGTCTTACATTCCCAATACTACAAATAAGAGACAGAACAATTAACGATCTGTTGGAGAGTTATGACCCATAGCGTCACTATTTGTACAGATCATGGTGTTGTTGTACAAATTAACTATGTGACAAAGGAAATTGCTCTCTTATCATTTGTGATTAGATCACCAAGATGTATAAATGATAGAAGGTCCTTATGATTAGTTCCTGAATTGAGATGATATGAGACAGTATCAATCCATGAAGGTTTAATCATTAAATATCCCTAGTCGTAGTATTATCGAGATTGGACATCGATAATGCGGAATAGACTAGTATTACACTTGTGCGCGTTGTGATGGCATAACGACATAGTTCTCATATATTTGGGTATATGATACTCATGCAAGTGTAGTAGGAGGTTGTGTTTTACCGATGGTACGGAAAACAGCTTCGCTCTGGATAGACCCCTCGGAATTCCATTGGTAGTATTACTATGTGTCTATGGAAGTCCGAATCAGGGTAGGTGTATTTGGTCTTAACCTGAGACTTGCAGCGCTAATACTTGCGACAATCAATGTACTTTGGTTTTGGTCGTCCAGGGCTTTAACAGGTTCTGTGTACGCCTCTGATGGGTATATTGAGAATCATAGTGTGTTGGGTGTGATGTCGAGATGGAAGTATCACTCCAGTAATAGTGGAGATGATGATCACATAGGATACGGAACTCGTTCTCTAATATGCTGCAGCTATCGGGATATTATGACTAAGTCATGTTTATCTGATTATAGAGATTAGTTACCAGATATCCGATATGTGCTTCTTACGGGGCAGACACATTTCCAGCCCTATGCCTAGCACGTGACATCCGATACTGGATCGATATACGCAATACTATGTATACTACGCCTGATATAGATCATATATTCCTGTAAGGATATTTATGGAGAATTGGGTAGGCATGGCGCTTTGCTAGAAGCCAACCTTGTCTTGTAAATCGGTATAAACGTAGTACTAGGTACTTACGTGTTCGGATAGTCCGACGACCGGATTTACTGCCAACATATCCAGGGATCTCATGGGTCGCTTCCCGAAGATTCACCGATGACGTATTACTCGCAATTTATTAATCTGGGATTAATTAGATGATAGAGAAAATTAATCTGGGATTAATTAAGGAGATATTTTATCTGGGATAAAATATTAATTAAAGAGAGAACGATTAATTTGGAATTAATCGATAAATAATATATTCGATATATTATACGAAATTGGATTTCGACGCGAAATTAAATTTAGAATTTAATTCGGGCGAACGAGTTAATTTAGAATTAATTCGTTAGCGATGTGAATAGTAATTTTGCTAGGCAAAGTTATTTAATTAAATTAGATTTAATTTCGTCGCAACGGAAAATTCGTTAATTTGGAATTAGCGAACCCGAGCCCGGGAGTGTTTGCGAGCGCATTTGTATTTTGAATTCAAGTGCGGCCCGTAAGTCACATCAAACGTCAAATCACTAGTCGCATCAATCGTCAAATCACTTGTCACTTTGAGCGATGTGATGTGACAACTTGTCACTTGATTGAGTGATGTGAATAGTTGATGTAGTGGTTGTAAGCATTAATGCTTTGACTTTTGTTAGCAAAATTTATGTATTTGATTTTTAGAATTTCAATTACCATTTTTTTTTGTAACAACCAACACAACTCACTCTCTCTTTCTTCCTCTTCCTCTCACGCCCAAAGGGCAGATTATTCTCTTCGGTTTTCTGGTTTCTGCCGTGAATGGAAGGAGAAGCAAGATGGTGTTTTTGTGGCAAAATCACCAAGAGCTAGCACTCAAAGAGAACATACAAAGGTGATAGGGAACCGCACATGTGAGCATGGAATTTCAAATAAAGCTTGGAGCTTGATGGAACCATACATGGCCGAATCTTGGATAGCCACTTCAGCTCACTGCCGTGACCACCAAGGAGGGCAGAAAAGTTTTTGTTCTTAACCGCATCGCCTCAACCGATCGATGTAAGTATTCCGCAACTTCGTTGATGTATTCGCATTTTTTTTCTTTGCTTTAATCGATCCTCAGGCCTTTAGAGAATCCCAACAATGGTATCAGAGCAAGTAAAAGCATGAAACTTGAACTTAGGGTTAAAATTGGGCAAAATTGATTTGAGCATGTTTGAGTGAAATTGGATGTTTGAGTATGCTTAAATATTGATAACATGGTGTTATGCATTGTCAAATTGATGAATTTTGAATTGGACAAATTTTCCCCAAAATACATGGCTTGGCCGAATTTGGATAGTGCCCTAAGTCTTGGTATTTTTGATTTTTGATTCATTGGATGACTCGAAATCAATTGGGAATATTGATTTAATGTTGAATTGGATTTAATTGGATTGAATTCGAATTGGACATTAAAAACCCCTAATTGCCGAGACATGAAGCATGGAAAATGGGTTTGATTTTTGATCAATTGTGTTGGACACTAATTGTTGTTGATAAGCATAATTAATTAGGCTAATTGATATTTTGAAAATATTAATTTGGGTGATTAATTATGGCAATACACTTTGGTTAATTAAATATGAAATTTGGAATTTTTTGTAGTTTAATTAATTGGGCTTAAATTGGATTTGGGCTTTAAAAGTTGTTATTGGGCTAATTGGGCTTGGTTGTACCAAGATTGGTTTAGGCAAATTGGTTGGATCCAATTGGGCCCAAAACCGAATCCATAAAGTCCAATTATGACTAATGGACCTTTAATTTTAATTGGGCCTAATGGGCCTAAATTGGTTTCTAGGCATATAAGGGTGATTCCTTTAAATGGGCTTTAGTCTTTGGTTTGACCCAAGTTGACCAAAGTCCATGCCTTAAGAAATTAATTGAAAGCCCATTGGACTTTAATTAAATTAGCATTGGATGTTAATCGGGCTTTAAGACCCGTAGCGATTAGATTTAGAATCTAAGTCGTAAAGGTTCGTTAATACAGTGTAATATTTAATTTGGAATTAAATAGTGAATTAGTATTAAATACATATTAAATTGGATTTGATGTTGTAGTTTAATTTAATTCAAGAATTCGTACTTTGAGTACTTATTCGCAAAACGAGTTGGACTCATGCAAAATCAAATCGTTGTTTGAATATTGGATGGTCATTAATTATCAGATTAATTAATTGGATTAGATTGATTGATAACATGCTTGTGTGAATACATGGTTGCGATGCATGAATAATGTATATCAGATGGATATTAGATGGGTGGGGCAATTTTGGAAATTGTTGTAATAAATTTAGAATTTATTAATTGGACCTGCGTGTCCAACCTATTACCTCTTTGACTCTATGTATTTCTCTTCTCACTTATTCCCCTCAATGTAAATGAGGTTTCTTTAGAAGTGTTATGTAACGGGTAGAAGATATACTTGTGCTAGTGGGAGAGAGGAAATGGAGAGATTTGATCTAGGATCAATGTGTTAAAGTATCCATCCGCATATCATTATTATTATATTTATATGTGCCTTATTATGTGTTTAGAATGCATGTTTAAGGGTGTATGATGATGAGACCTTAATAAAGATAATAAATTGGTTGCCAATTTACACGCGAAAAACCCTCACAAAATATTAAGTGATTTTCCTTCCATTGAGTGATTCTTACTCAAGATCTAAGACTAGCATTGGTTTGTTGGCCAAAGTCAAGACCTTTGTCCATCAAGGATGTGTTTGAATAATGAAGGCTTTGTTCTATATTGGTGTCTTGTCCAAGTTGTGATTTGTTGGCCAAAGTCAAGATCACTTCTTGTCCATCGACACTGATTACAAAGTTTTCCAAGGTCAATGGGTCACGCTTAACTGGGATCACTAAGTTTGTTGTGCCAAAGCCAAGGCTTAGTTGATTCAGATGAAAAAGGTTAGGCAATATATTGGATATATTGGCATATACAAGATATATGTTTCGGACTTGCATGTCCACCTACTGGATCTAGGAATTGGATGGGATCCAATTGATCTTAGAGATCTACCTAGTTAATTATCATACAATTTGTTGGCCAAAGTCAAGATTGTGTGACATTTAACGGGATCCTAGCCCACTAGGAAACAAGGTTTCCCGAGTACTCGACAGAGGGTTAGAGGCTCGCCGAATAATAGTGGGAGGCAAGTATTAAATTTGCAATATTCGTTTAGTAACTTGCCATATGCGCTCATATCAAATATTACATCAAATGAATTATTTATTAGTTGGACTAATATTTAATTGTTGTTTTTAATAAACTGTTGAACTGTATTCAAACTATTTCAATTAATAGTTGATTTTATAATTGGATTATAGTAATCAATATAATTGAATTTAATCTATTAAATTATAGTTGATTATATAGTTATACAATAGTAATCATTATAATAAATAGTACCTAAAATCGTTGATTAGATAGTTGGACTATTAGAATCAAGATAAAATTGAAAGATTAGCATTTAAGACATAATCCTAGGGAAAATGTATTTAAATGGTTTAATTTTCAAATTGGGAATAAAACTTCATGATGGTCCTGAAAACTAAGAAGTTACTTTATTTGATAAAATAACATCTTAGGCCTAAGCCCGGAGTTAAGCAAATAGTAGAGCATGATCTTTGGAAGATTCATGTGATGATAACTTTAGTGCTTAATCCGTTATGCTTGCCAAATAGACTTCTTAATTTCTTAATCAGAACTAAGGATTAGATCCTTAAAGTATGATAATGAAATTGAAGGATCTTCATAGATCTATTTTAGATCTTTGAAGTACTATTAATTGCAATAGTAAACTCTTGGAGAGTTAATGGCTATACTCAAGGAGTCAAAGCCAAAGTTTGCAATAAGGCAAGAACGCAAGGCGCACCTTACTTCGACATTTCGGAAGGCTAAGGCTTGGCCAAAGGCTTCTGGGTGTGAAAAGGGCAAAGGCAAAATCATTATAATCTTCTGGGAAGACAAAGGACATATCCCAAAACGTCTGCCTAAATTGTGGCAAACGGGATCGCGGAAGCGTGACTGCCGTTTGGACAAGGCAGACATGAAGGAATTGAAGAACGAACAAGGCTCCGACTTCAAATATGTTTGTCATAAACATGTTCACTACTAGTATTAAAATTGGATTTTAGATACTAAAAGGTGGTACATAAATATGTACTGGTGTGCATAATCTGTTGATAAGCAGGATACTGACTTCAGTTGAGATTTATCTGCGAATTGGAAACGAGACGAAAGTCGCTATTTTAACCGTAGATACCTAAGTTTAGAAACTACCCTTCGGGTGTATACTTAAATTAGGAAACTATTAAAATGTAACTAGTTTGACTAGATATATTATCTCTATATCAGGGTTTAACATGTTGCGGGTATACCTTTATATTTTAGAACACTAAAGTGTTTTGTTATATAAAGATGATATTGAGATAAACACATTAGATGTGAATAACAACATTTATATTTTGAATATAAATAAATCTCAAACATGTAATATGACAAACAATTAGCTCAAACTGATTTAATCAGTTGAGACTTACATGTGGCATTGATGTCTGGGACACAATTAAACAAGGCTCTTATATCCACACTTTTGAAGAGTGGATACTAGGAGGGATTTGATTCTACTCAAATAATGTCTACGAATCTAGTTTATTAGGCAAAGTGCTTAAAACACCTTTACTTGGTAAAAGTGCAAAATCCCACCGACTTGTTAGCCCTAGTTCATAGTGAAGCAAGTGGGCCCATATCTAGCTAGGCTAGAGGTGGATATGAATATTTCGTGACCTTTACGGCTGTGGCATCGCGTTATGGTTATGTGTCTCTTTTGAAACACAAATCGGAAACTTTTAAAGTTTTGACACGAAATAGACAAAGAGATCGGCTAAAGTATTAAACCATCACGGTTAGACCATGATGAAAATACTTAAGCAATAAGTTTCTAATATACTTGAAAGAGTATAATATTCTTTCAATGAGGACTTCTCACGGAACACGTCAGTTTGACGGTGTATCCGAACAGAGAAATCGAATTTTGTTAGACATGATAAGGTTAATCATGAGTCGCTCTGAGCTACCAATTCCTTTAACGGATATGCATAAACAGTGCAGAACTTATTTAGAATAAGGTTCCATAAAGATCTATTTGACAGACTTCATATTAGATATGAACAGGAAAAAAATCGGGTTTCTCATTCCTGATGATTTGGGAATGCTAGGCATATATTTGGATGATACCAAACTAGAACCCAAATCGGATAAGTGCCAAGTTGTAGGTTCTCCTAGGGAAACCAAAGTATAGTACTTATACAACTCACAAGAGAACAATGTAATTTTTGTTCGCCATGCATTTTTCCTAAGAGGAATACTTACATGCAGTGGTTAGTGGGAGGAAAGTAAAACTCGATGAAAATCAGAGTAATACTATTCCAGGCACCGAATCTTAATGGAACAAAAATAGTTCATCAAGGATGTAACTATACCAGTAATCTTCGAATACACAAGAACCACATTAGTCGGAGAGAGTCAGAAAACAATCTGGGGTATGGGTTTCTGATCTCACCTCATAAAGATGTCAATCTTATTGAGGAACACGAACTGACTACGTATGAGGAAGTGATACAAGGTATCGAATCCCTATTATGGCAAAGTGTCATGAAGTCAGAAATGGATTCCATGTATACCAACTATGTTTAGACACTAGTTGATGTACCGCAAGGCATTGTGTCTAATGGTACTATATCAGTCTTCAAGGAAGACATACATGGATGGCAACATACCAACGTACTAAGCTAGGCTTGTAGCGAAAAGGTATCATTATCAATATTGTGTAGATTACGATGAAACCTTTTACCGGTTGCCACGGTAAATCCATTTGGACAATGCTTGCTGATGCTGTATATTTCATTTATGAAATGTGGCAGCTAAATGCCAAAACCGCTTTCCTTAACAGAAACCTTTTGGAGGATGTTTACAACATCCTGATGGTTTTGTCGTACTATAACTAACAAACAAGGTTTGCAGGTTATTCGATCCATGGATGGATTGAAGCAAGCATTGCGTTCTTGGAATTATCATTTTGATGTAATCATAATGGAGTATGATTTAATTCGAAACGAAAATTATTCTTGTGTATATAAGGAGGTTAGTGGGAGCGCACTGACAGTGATAGTCCTAAATAATGATAATATGTAATTTCTTGGAAATGATATTCTCATAAAATACAATCGGCAAAAGCTAGGCTTTCGAGAAAATTCTCCATAGAATTCTTGGGAGAAACAACCTTTATTCTAGGAATAAAGATCTACTGGGATAGATTTAAAGTTGTTAGTACTCTCCGAGAACCCGTACATTGAAATAAATGTACGCGACCTGGTGTTTCATATGATTTGAGCATATGGAGTCACAATTGGGCCAATCCAAGTGATAGTCATTGGATTGATTTTAAGAACATGCGTTAGTATCTTAGAGGAACTAAGGATGTTGTCCTATTCTATGGAGAATGAGAACTTGAAGTAACTGGGATCACTGTTGCAAGTTTCCAAACCGATAAAAACAACTATAAGTCGTAACAACGGTATTATACAGTTTGAATAACGGAACAGTGAGCTGGAGATCTTCCAAGCAAGATTTTTTTACCGCATAAACAACAAAAGTGGATTATTGCTGCAGCTGAGGCAGCAATAGAAGCCATTTGGGTTGGAAATAAATCTAATTAGATTAGATATAATTATGTTAGCAGCTGAGCTAGGCTACAGCGCAGGCTAAAGAATTAATGGTCTCATCAACGATCCAGATATATACTTCGACTATTCATCTGATTCGTTCGGATCATACATCGTGGCGATGTGATGATCGTATAAATCACATCAGATGATAATCATGTAAATCCGCTGACGAAAGTCTTTTCTCAGTAATTTGAGCGAACCGTACATAGTTCGGGTGTAGGACACTCGAGTGACTGGCTATAGGCCAAGTGGGATATTGTTGGACAGTTATGACCCATAGCATCACTATTTGTACAGATCATGGTGTTGTTGTACAAATTAATTATGTGACAAAGGAAATTGCTCTCTTATCATTTGTGATTAGATCACCAAGATGTATAAATGATAGGAGGTCCTTATGATTAGTTCCTGGATTGAGATGATAAGAGACAGTATCAATCCATGAAGGTTTAATCATTAAATATCCCTAGTCGTAGTATTATCGAGATTGGACATCGATAATGCGGAATAGACTAGTATTACACTTGTGTGCGTTGTGAGGGCATAACGGCATAGTTCTTATATATTTGGGTATAGGATACTCATGCAAGTGTAGTAGGAGGTTGTGTTTTACCGATGGTACGGAAAACAGCTTCGCTCTGGATAGACCCCTCGGAATTCCATTGGTAGTATTACTATGTGTCTATGGAAGTCCGAATCAGGGTAGGTGTATTTGGTCTTAACCTGAGACTTGCACCGCTAATACATGCGACAATCAATATACTTTGGTTTTGGTCGTCCAGGGCTTTAACAGGTTCTATGTACGCCTCTGCTGGGTATATTGAGAATCGTAGTGTGTTGGGTGTGATTTCAAGATGGAAGTATCACTCCAGTAATAGTGGAGATGATGATCACATAGGATACGTAACTCGTTCTCTTATATGTTGCAGCTATCGGGATATTATGACTAGGTCATGTTTATCCGATTATAGAGACTAGTTACCAGAGATCCGATATTTGCTTCGTACGGGGCAGACACATTTCCAGCCCTAGGCCTAGCACGTGACATTCGATACTGGATCGATATACGCAATACTATGTATACTACGCCTGATATAGATCATATATTCCTGTAAGGATATTTATGGAGAATTGGGTAGGCATGGCGCTTTGCTAGAAGCCAACCTTGTCTTGTAAATCGGTATAAACGTAGTACTAGGTACTTACGTGTTCGGATAGTCCGACGACCGGATTTACTGCCAACTATCCGGGGATCTCATGGGTCGCTTCCCGAAGATTCGCCGATGACGTATGACTCGCACTTTATTAATCTGGGATTAATTAGATGATAGAGAAAATTAATCTGGGATTAATTACGGAGATATTTTATCTGGGATAAAATATTAATTAAAGAGAGAACGATTAATTTGGAATTAATCGATAAATAATATATTCGATATATTATACGAAATTGGATTTCGACGCAGAATTAAATTTAGAATTTAATTCGGGCAAACGATTTAATTTAGAATTAATTCGTTAGCGATATGAATAGTAATTTTGCTAGGCAAAGTTATTTAATTAAATTAGATTTAATTTCGTCGCAACGGAAAATTCTTTAATTTGGAATTAGCGAACCCGAGCCCGGGAGTGTTTGCGAGCGCATTCGCATTTTGAATTTAAGTGCGGCCCGTAAGTCACATCAAGCGTCAAATCACTAGTCGCATCAAGCGTCAAATCACTTGTCACTTTGAGTGATGTGATGTGACAACTTGTCACTTGATTGAGTGAGGTGAATAGTTGATGTAGTGGTTGTAATCATTAATGCTTTGACTTTTGTTAGCAAAATTTATGTATTTGATTTTTAGAATTTCAATTACCATTTTTTTGTAACAACCAACACAACTCACTCTCTCTTTCTTCCTCTCCCTCTCACGCCCAAAGGGCAGATTATTCTCTTTTGTTTTCTGGTTTCTGCCATTAATGGAAAGAGAAGCAAGATGGTGTTTTGTGGCAAAATCACCAAGAGCTAGCACTCAAAAGAGAACATACAAAGGTGATCGGGAACCGCACATGTGAGCATGGAATTTCAACTAAATCTTGGAGCTTGATGGAACCACACATGGCCGAATCTTGGAGAGCCATTTCAGCTCACTGCCGTGACCACCAAGGAGGGGAGAAAAGTTTTTGTTCTTCACCGCATCGCCTCAACCGATCGATGTAAGTATTCCGCAACTTCTTTGATGTATTCGCATTTTGTTTCTTTACTTTAATCGATCCTCGGGACCTTAGAGAATCCTAACACGATCAACGTAATACATTCATCACATGAATCAAAGTAAACATTCATCACATGAATATTAAAAACCATTCATCTCATTAATCTAATTGTGCCTACTCATCACAACATGCATTTTAATAATCTATATCTCATATAAATTATTAAAACTAAAAACTTTAAAGGATAAGAGTTAAGAACACTTTTCAACCTTAAGCTCTCGATGCCAATTATAGGAAACGACTTTCCTTAGCACAACATAATTTGCTAATGTGGGCACCGGCTCTGGTATGGACCTTTAAAATTTTCTTTGTCTTCTCCTTTTCATTGTAGTCGAAATCCTCCAACACTTGAAGAATGGATTTTGCTCATTTGATGTAGATGAGTTTCCTTTGATGTCCAACACTTGGATCAACCACCCGATCTTCTGAACTATAACTCGAAACCAACAAACCGAAGTGTGGGCTTCACTCATAAAGATAAACTCTAAACAATTTAGAGAATAAATATGTCACAAAATGTGTTTGGCTTTTGGAATTTCTTTCAAACACTCTCACAATAATTGTGAATGTTTGAACTCTCTCTCTTTTCTCTCCTTTGTACTTGTGTGAATGAATGGAAATTGTAACCCTTACAAGTGAAGAGACATGGTAGAGATTATAATCTCTTACACAAACCAACTAACTTTGTCATTAAGCATCTAATGCCAATGGCAAACACATTAATGTGAATGCCATACCAAAGCATAAGAAATATTAAGCTAAAGACAAAGACTTTGTCATTAAGCATCTAATGTTTTCTTGCAATGGCAAAGACATTAATGTGAAGGCCATACCAAAGCATAAGAATTTTTTAGCTAATGACAAAGCCATTAGGTGTATACATACCACCTAATAGACATAATAAATTGGAGAGCATAATAAACCATATTGCTTTGTCTCCAAGGTAAATAAAAAATCATTATCTTAATAATGAATTAATTACCTTCAATTATGTTGTAGTAATTATCTCATAATTATTACTAACATGATTATCTCATAATCATGATTTGATTATCTCATAATCAAAGAATTCTAGAAAACATTAAGTTAAACTAATTTAACATAATTTTCATTTGTGACAAAAATATTATTAATCTCATTAATAATATGTAAATATAATGTGAGCATATTATTAGACAATCTAATTATATTAGGTTTGCTACAGTTAATTGAGCTAGCACGGGGACCAAATTGACCTACGGTTCCGAGCTCCAATAATTCTGAAATATTAATTAAACTCTTTAATTAAATATTACGAATTACTAACTCCGCGTTATTCCATTAAAAACTCGAAGTTGAACTCATGTTACCGTAGATGGAAAATAAAAGCCGAACAACTTCGGTGTCCATCAATATAGTCATTACATATGGATATAGTCCTTCACGAATATCTCATAAATATAGCCAGGTCATAAGTCCGTTAAATCCCTCTAAATATTTTGTCTCTTAAGCACCATTGATTCTATAATGACCAATTAATTAATAACAATTATGAATATAAAACTCTTCTATTCGTAATAGAAGAGTTGATGGCTCAAATTATTCAAGTCCCGAATTAATTCTTAAAAGAGATATTCTTCTTCTTTTTGTAAGAATGAGTGAATTCTATATTTATGTAAAATGTTCCCAGCTACACACCAAACCATATCCCCAAAATATGTAGTTATTGGCCGGGAATGCAACACCGACCTCACCATAGTAAATAAAAGGACATAGTCTGCCATGCAGGAGTTCGTAGTACACTCAGGATTGAGATCGAATCCATATATGACTATCTAGTAGATAAAATAAATTTCTTCAGTTAACAGATATTATAAGAAATTCATGTTTATCCGAGTCCAATCCTATATGATCTCATCATACAAGGTGCCTCCATTCCCATGTCACTACATGAACGATCCCGGATCAATGTCATCATACAAGTATAGAATGGACCGCAGATATAGATAAACCATAAACAAACTACCCTTTTTGTTTGCTTTCTATGGACTATTTAGATTACTAACTTCAGTCTTAAATCCTCTCGTGCATCAACATACACTAAGTCTGAAAATATAAGAGTAATCAAGGTAAACAAGACAATTGGATAATACTCGATATTAATCAAACAACTTTGATAAATGAATAATGCATTTATTATTATTATAATAATCAATTTCGTTTACAATACATTAAGCTCTAGGGCATATATCCCAACATATATCGATGGACACTGACGTAGTTCGGCTTATATAATATATCTATGGCAACGACAATGCAGTTTTGGGTTTTTAGTGGAATAACCTAAAGTTAATAATTCAGAAAGTTTAATTAAAGAGTTTAATTAATATTCCGGGATTATTGGAGCTCGGAACTGTAGGTCGATTTGGTCCCTGTGTTATCTCGATATACTATAGTAAATTAAATATAATTGGATAATCTAATTATATACTCACGTATATATACATATATATTATTAATATAATTAATAATATTTTTTGTCACACTTGAAACTATATATTAATTTTAATATATGGTTTTTATAATAAATGATTATATGATAATTATTTATTATAAATTAATTTTATTAAATTATATTATATAATTTAATAAAGATTTTAGATTAATGAATTTCTGAAAATGTGTTTTTAGAAACTCTTGAATTGTAATGGAATTTAGATTTTTGTATTTATTAACGTGATAAATGTCATTATGATGACATTTATCAAAACAATTATGTTACAAAAAATAAATGGTGGTAGCCGAAAATTACTAGTAAATAGCCTTAGGGTTTATTTTATTTTTGGCAACCAAAACCCTAAGTATAAAAAGGAAAAATAAAATTTTCTTTTGCTAACCTAGTCATTCCAAACCCTAGTCACCTTTTATTTTTTGTTTTTTCTCTTGAGAAGTTGAAGAACAATAGACGAAGAAAAAATTCTAGTGTGACAAAAAAATTTCTTTGATCTCTAAAGTGTTTATGGATTTTGTTTTTTTTTTAGTCAAGCCCACCATTGGTTTTGTTGTTTGCGAGATATAGCACGGAAGACCATTCGGGGTTGGAACAAAATATTTCTTCATCCTCTTTTTCTCTACACACACATGGGGCAATGATCAGAAAAATCTGCTCACTGCCACCTCTTATAAATCCTTTTTTGAGTGCTCGGTTTGTTTGTGTTTTGTCCAGTAAAATTTGGGAATATTAAAGGGTGATTCAAGGGTGTTGTGAAGCTGTTTTGGTGGAAATATTTAGACCTGAAACACTGTTCTTGCACACATAAAACAGAGGCTGTTTTGGGTTTGCTATGTGCTCATATTGGGTGCAAAACCAGTCCAGATTTGAGCCATTGTTTGGGTCGAGGACTGTTTCGAGGCTGAAAATAGACAAAAATATAAGCAAAATAAGTCTGCAAAAGCTAGTCATAGTTGGCTTTCATAAGGGAGATGGCATAAAATTTTTCAAGGCTGATCCAGGTGTGTAAACCGCTTCCGCTGCGTGAGTAAAATCGGTTCCTACAACACAAGATTCAATAAATAAGCCAAAGCATCACACATAATATAAGGAAAATCAATTTATAAACTCAAAATATTGGGTTTCATCACAACCCCGGATTAGAGGTTTGGTTACTACACATGATCAAAAACTCTAAATAAATAATCAACAAGGAAGTAAAAGGAAGAAGAATCTCTATCGAGATCGTCAGTCATTCACTCCATGCTATTGAGTTTTTGTGTTGTGCTCGCTTGATTTGCTTTGTCTTCTCTCAAAAATCTCTTTGGAGGCTTCAAAAGTATGTACGAGTTGTTGCTTATATAGGAGGTCCAT
Source organism: Zanthoxylum bungeanum (assembly GCA_019454045.1). NCBI lineage: Eukaryota > Viridiplantae > Streptophyta > Magnoliopsida > Sapindales > Rutaceae > Zanthoxylum > Zanthoxylum bungeanum. Next base: position 100,942 of record SKCR01052633.1, read on the forward strand.
GGGGTGTTTCCTTGTTAAAAATCAGATCCGAAATGAACTAAATACGCACCCTGCGTCGTGACAATAATTTTGCTTCATCGGCGCGACGTGCCACCTTATACTACCCTCTGGTTGATTTTTCAACATGTGCGTGTCTCGACGAACGATCCAACGCCTAGACTCGCGTTTTACCTCCGAATTTGGCCTGAAATACTCCATATTTTGTTGTTTTCATCCTTAGTTGATTCCGTTGAATCTTGATATTATTTTTACTTGTAAAATGAACCCAAAACACATCAAAACACTTATAAAACTCAAGATAACTCACATAACATCAAGCTAGAGGGGCGGGAAAATACATGCATATTGGTCGCTCATCAGGAACTCTCCTCACGCTTAAAAATAAAAATCTCTAGTCCAAATTGGGATTCGGGATCCCTAACCATCTGGTTATGGATTCAAAAATGATTCTGATTCAGTATGATTTTTCATCCTGAATATTAATCGAAACGAGACGAGACTAGTTCGAAATGAATTGCCCGATTGCCTTCATACATCATGTTTGACAATAAGAAACTAAAATATTTATGTCGTAACCTCGTGTAAGAGATTTCAATTAATTTCACTAAACATCGTTTGTCTATTTTCCCCATTTTATAAACCAAAGTATCTCTTCCCGATTTCGATAATGAAAATATAATTTTAGGATTAATAAGATTTTTTATTTTTTAATAATCATAGCATGTTTGGTCTCGACTATTTGAGCGTGCTTCGAGCTTCAAACTTCTTATAAGAATCCAATAAATTTTAGTCATTAAACGGGCTGACACACATAAAGGATTACTACATATCAAGGACCATGATTTTTGCTTTAACGCTTATATCTTATGCTTGCATCCTCTTTGTATATTGTGTGTGTATATATATATAGGAGATTATTCCACATCTGTCTAGAATGGTTAAACTTGAAGAGCATGAGTTAGGCTGATGATATCATAGCCAAACTCATTCATTAATAGATTTTTTTTTAGAAAAGTTTGAAATCCCAACGTCAAATCTTCTGATCCGAGCTTAAGCGGAGCAGGTAAAACTATCGGTTGTCCCAGACTCTTATAAGAAATACACCATTTAGACTCGAACTTAGGACTTGATAATCAAATCTAAATCCCTTGCCACAAATCCATACCCCTTGAAGACCACTAATAAACCTACACTACCTTTCGGTTGACAAATATCAGATTTACTGGTTGGTTGCTTGTACTCCGAATGTAGAAAAGATTTCAATGATATTAACATATGAGTTTAGTGAAGAAAGTTTAGGATATTTATATGGCGTTATGTCATCCGTGTGTGTGTTTGTGTGTGTATTATATATTCCAATAGTTTAATTCAAGATTTGAGATTAAATCAATTGGTTGAATCAGGACATGTTGTTGGAGGCCAGCATGCATTTACATGCATGACAGCATGCAAATGCATGCTAGCTACAAACATGTGAAGCCACTGCAGAAGGTTTGAAAAAATTGGCAAAGCAACACGCTTTGCCAACTGCCAAAACCATGTGGCATTGTAGCACACAGTTTTGGCACTATAAAAAGGGCCATAATATCCATTGTTAATCATCCCAAAATCAGAGTAATTGAGAGTAAAGAGGTTTGAGAGTTTTTTTGTAAAGTTTTGTATAAGCTTTGTAATTCTTTTGTTTGCAGTAATAAAACAAGAGTTTTCTCTCATTTCTCCTCTATTGTATGAGTTTTTATCACAACAAGTGGTATCAGAGCTAAGGTTCCACGGTGGGATCCCGAAACTCAGAAACAGAGGTTTGGTTCGGAAAACCGATTCCGACGAAAGTTGTCAAAAATTGGTTTTGAGCATACCATCAGCTTTTTCACGACGAGACGAGCATAGTGGTATTTTTCGGCGACTGATCGGAGCTCCCAGGACGCCGCACGTGCCGCACGCGCTGGACAGAAACACTCCACTCGCCCAATGCACGTCACGCGCTCCCGAAGGAAGATGACGCTGAGTCAGCGTCGAGTCAGCTGCCACATCAGCCTGTCACGCACAGTCAGCAGCCCAGTCAACCTGCCACATCATCAGACCAGTCAGCAGCCACGTGTCATCCAGTTAGCGCCACGTGTCTGCCACGTCAGCACTCTGCCACATCAGCAAAATTTTGGTAAATTTCAGAAAGGTCCATATACTTTCTCAAAATTACATTTTAGTCTCTGAACTTTCCGTAATTGTATTTTGGCCCCTGAACTTTCGGAAATTACACTTTGACCCCTGTAATTTCTGAAAATTTATAATTTGGTCCATGTGTCGGATTTTGACAAACGAAGTGCCATTTCCACCATTTTCGACCATTCCGGGCGCAACGGTGAGCTCTATTTTTTGAAATTCTACTTATAATTTCTTATAATGGATGGGGGCAACGGAAAAATGATTTTGTTGAGTAGTACCAATTATTTCACATGGAGAGGAAGGATGAAAGACCTTCTATATGTGAAGGGCTATGATGGGTCGGTATTTCTATAGCAGAAACCAGAAGCAATGTCTGAAGAAAGGTGGAATAATCTTCACAGAAGACATGCAGTACTATTCGTCAGTGGATCGACGACAGTATCGTGAACCATGTTAGTGAAGATACAAATGCACGTGTCCTATGGAGAAAACTGGAGGAGCTTTTTCGAGCAAAGACTGGCAACAATAACTTGTACTACATCAAAAAAACGATGGGGTAGAATATAACGAAGGTACAGCTGTGGCGGACCATATCAATGATTCCCTCGTCACAATGAAAGAATTTTCTGGATTGGGCATAGACTTCGGCGATGAGGTAAATGGCCTAATACTCATAAATACGTTACCAGAGTCTTGGGAAATATTCAGATCTACGGTGATAAATTCAGCCACAGATGGAGAGTCACACTGGAGATGGCAAAGACCAGAATATTCGAGGAAGAAAGGACGAGAATGCAAGGGACATCATCAACCTCAACCTCAGAAGCTTTAGTGACTGAGAAGATAACAGGAAAGTGAGGAGTAAAAGCTGATGCCTAGGTAGATCAGACAAGAACCGAGGTAAATCAAGAACTATAGATATTGAATGCTTCCATTGCAAAAAGAAAGGCCATATGAAGAGGGATTGCTACAAATTGAAGAACGAGTAGTCTAGAGACAACAAAAGGGATAGCGACTCTAACCAAGAAAGAGTTGCTACTGCCACCACTGACAATACTTCCAAGGAATTCTTCATTATCTATGAAGAAAATATTGTGAATCTTGCCAGCCACGAGACCAGCTAGGTGATAGATAATGGCGCCTCTATACACGCCACATCTCGCATAGAATTTTTTTCATCTTACACGCTAGGAGACTACGGTGCTGTAAGGATGGGGAATGACGGCCAGTCCAAAGATGTCGGTATTGGAGATATCTGCCTTGAAACAGAAAACGGGACAAGGCTAGTGTCGAAGGGAGTCAAACACATCCCAGACATCCGGTTAAACCTGATCTCAATAGGCAAGCTGGATGATGAAGGTTTCTGTAACACCTTTAGTGACGGCACATTGAAGCTCACTAAATGATCAATGGTGATAGCTTGAGGTAAGAAAGATTCAACACTGTATTTGATGCATGCTAAAATTTCAAATAGTAGCATAAATATGGTCAATAGTAATGAGGCAGCCGAGCTATGGCATAAATAGCTCGGTCATATGAGTCAAACAGGGATGAAAGTACTACGCATGCAGAATATTCTTCCCGGGTTGAAGAACTCACAGTTACAGAAGTGTGAAACTGTATGGCTGGAAAGCAGAATATGGTATCCTTCCAAAACTCCCCGCCTCAACGAAAACTGGAGGTACTTGATCTCATATATTTAGATGTATGTGGTCCGATGCAGACAAGAACACTTGGTGGGTAACTTTATTTTGTGACATTCATAGATGATCATTCAAGGAAGATATGGGTATACACCTTGAAGACAAAAGATCAAGTGTTGAGAGTATTCAATGAGTTTCATGCCTTGGTAGAGAGAGACCGGTAAGAAATTGAAATGCATCAGAACAAACAATGATGGAGAATACAGAGGTCCGTTTGATCAGTACTGCAAGATGTAAGGAATCCAACATCAAACGACACCTCCCAAGACACCTCAGCTGAATGGCCTAGCTGAGAGGATGAACAGAACCTTATGCGAAAGGGTCAGAAGCTTGCTCTCACAAGCCAAGCTACAGAAGACATTCTGAGGGGAGGCACTCAACACAACCATACATGTTTTGAACTTGTCCCCAGCAGTCGCACTAAAAGGTAATGTTCCTAATCAAGTATGGACAGGAAAATAAGTGTCATATGATCATTTACATGTCTTTTGGTGCAAAGTATTTGTACACATCCCAAAGGACGAGAGATCCAAACTTGATGCAAAGACACGATAGTGTATCTTTTTTGGCTATGGTCAGGATGATTTCGGCTACAAACTGTATGATCCTGTTGAGAATAAGATTGTCAGAAGCTGAGATTTTATCTTCGTTGAAGACCAGACTATAGAAGATATCAGAAATGAGACAAAGATAATGCCCCAACAATACAGAAATGTTGATGTGAATCCAGAACCTCATACACCGGTGCCAGTTGAAGATGAGGTTCCCAATCAGGAGGGTACATGTGTTGAAGCTCCCAGAGATGATGATCATGATCAACCACCAGTACCAGAAGCTACACCAACAGTTCCACAGAGAAGGTCTGACAGAGAAAGATGACCTTCAACCAAATACTCTGCATATGAGTATGTGTTGCTTCATGACGGGGGAGAACCCGAGAGCTACAAGGAGGCTGTGGAAACAGAGAACAAGGAAAAGTGGGAGGAAGCCATGCAAGATGAGATAAAATATTTGTATGACAATCACACTTTCGAGTTGGTGAAATTACCAAAAGGCAAACGGGCTTTGAAGAACAAATGGGTATACAGAGTGAAGCAACAGGAACACACTTCACAACCCCGGTACAAAGCCAGACTAGTTGTCAAGGGATTCAATCAGAGGAAAGGCATTGACTTTGATGAAATCTTCTCTCTAGTTGTGAAGATGTCATCCATCAGAGTGGTACTCAGCTTAGCAACAAGCCTTGATTTGGAGATCGAGCAGATGGATGTCAAGACCACATTTCTTCATGGGGATATGGAAGAAGAAATTTATATGGAGCAACCAGAAGGCTTCAGGGTCAAAGGAAAAGAGGATTATGTGTGCAGACTCAGGAAAAGCCTCTATGGTTTGAAACAGGCACCGAGACAGTGGTACATGAAGTTTGAGTCAGTTATGGGGGAGCAGGGATACAAGAAACTAATTCAGACCATTGTGTTTTTGTTCAGATATTTTCTGACGATGACTTTATCATCTTAATGTTGTATGTAGATGATATTTTGATAGTTGGCCGGAATCAATCAAAGATTGATAACTTGAAGCAGCAACTGAGTAAGTCTTTTGAGATGAAAGACTTGGGGCCACCAAAACAGATTATTGGCATCAGGATTGGTCGTGATCGGAAAGCCAAGAAATTATACTTTTCACATGAGGAGTACATCGAGAAGGTACTTCAGTGATTCCAGATGGACAAGGCTAAAGCGGTTAGCACTCTTCTTACTACCCACTTTAGATTGAGTACGCAACAGAGTCCCTCTACTGAGATAAAGAATGAGGAAATGAAACAGGTTCCATATACCTCAGCAATGGGAAGTCTCATGTATGCCACGGTGTGCACAAGGCCAGACTTAGCACACGTAGTTGGATTGGTCAGTCAGTTTATGTCAAACCCAGGAAACGAACACTGAAATACTGTCAAATGGATAATGCGGTATCTACGAGGCACATCCAAAATGAGATTATGTTTTGGAAGCAACAAGCCAGTGTTGATGGGCTACACCGATTCAGATATGGCAGGTGATGTGGATACCCCGTAAGTCTACTTCAGGGTATCTAATTACTCTCTCAGGGGGAGCTGTGGCATGGCAGTCAAGGTTGCAGAGGTGCGTTGCACTTTCTACAACAGAGGCAGAATTCATTGTAGTTACAGAAGCTTGCAAGGAATTACTGTGGATGAAGACATTTTTCCAGGAATTGGGTTTCAAGCAGGAGAAGTACACTTTGTACTGTGATAGCCAGAGTGCTATCTACCTTGGTAAAAATTCTACTTTTCACTCGAGGTCAAAACATATCGATGTGAGGTATCACTGGATACGGGACGTCCTGAGTTGAAAGCTGTTAGAACTCAGAAAGATTCACACCGACGACAATGGTGCCGATATGTTTACAAATTTTTACCGAAGGAGAAGCTTGAAATCTGTTGTGCCGTAGCCGGGATGACAAAACTCTCTATATAGTCAAAGTATGGAGATACAGAGAACTATGATTGGCTTGATCCCAACTCATGGTACGTAGGCAGTCATACAGATGCAGCCAGGGGTGGATCCTTTTGAGGATCCGGTTTTGGTGATTAATGGTCGGCTTAGATTTTAGGGCAAATCTTCACCGAGTGGGAGATTTGTTGGAGTCCAGCATACATTTGCATGCATGACATCATGCAAATGCATGCTAGTTGCAAACGTGTGAAGCCACTGCAGAAGGTTTGAAAAAGTTGGCAAAGCAAGATGCTTTGCCAACTGCCAAAACCGTGTGGCATTGTAGCACACGGTTTTGGCACTATAAAATGGCCATAATCTCCATTGTTCATCATCCCAAAATCAAAGTAATAGATAGTATAGAGGTTTGAGAGTTTTTTGTAAAGTTTTGTATAAGTTTTGTAATTTTTTTGTTTGAAGTAATAAAAAAAGAGTTTTCTCTAATTTCTCCTCTATTGTGTGAGTTTTTATCACAACACATGTAAGTATAAACTTAATAGACCTTTACAAAAATCGGGAGGATTTAGAGAATGAGCAGAGAAAATATGGGAACATGCATGATTCAAAATTCACCTACGTATTGATGCAGCGGTGACATTTTAGGTTAAAATTATTTATTCGTTCAATTGGATTTGCTTTCAAGCGAATATGGATTTGGAGAAATAGATTCATTTAATAAGTAGATAGATTCGGTTCGATTCGATTTGTTTATTAAACGAATTAAATATGAATTTGAGCTCATTAATTCGTTTATTCATTTTATTACTTTTCTTTAATAATTATTATTATTTTTCAACTAAGTTCGAGATATTGCTAATAATTATCACATAAAAATAATATTTATCTATTTTTGGTGAGTTATGTTTAGTTAATTTATTAATTATGTATTTCATATGCATACATTAATTAATGAATAATTAATATAAGTAAATTCTGATAATAGGCTCCATAATATTACAGTTAACACCCTATTTGTATTTTCACTAAAATAGATAAATCCAAATCAACAAGAATTAAGGAAATCCTAATTTCCAAATTAAATAAGTCACAATAAATTTAAAATCCTAGCTAAAATAATATTTTAAAAAAAAAAAAACTTAAAACTGCAAAATCAGGTCCAAAATGAATTAAATTGGGACTGTTTCGTTGGAAGCGATGTTGTAAATTCTCTAAATATATATAGTATAAATGTATGTGAGACATGTCCCTTAAGAAGTGCCTTATGGGAAAGGCACAAGTTGAAGGGACATTCTTCTAAATTGGAAGGATGCATCTCTAGACCTTTAAAGGCATTAGGAAATGGTATAACCCTTAGAAGGGTTATATCTTAAGCCAAATGGTGCCCTCAAAGGTACCCTTCCATGCCTATATAAAGGAGGGTCTTGTGTTCGTTTTGATAATCTAGAAATTCCAACATTCATAAGTCTTTCATTTGTCTAGAGAGTCATTTAAAAAGAAATAGTTTCCATCATTTGTCCTTGTTCAAGTTCTTGAAGAAAGGAGTGCCCCTTCTACAAGAAGTATCCAAGTAATATTAGGAGAACGTTAGCCACAAGATATTCGTAGAACACCGAGGCGAAGCTAATAAATTCTTAAGGATAGAGGCAACTCGACTTGGATAAAGTTTTCAATCATCTTCAACTTTTTCCAGGTTTTTCTAAGTTTCATGGTTTATATTCTGGATTTTGGTATGTTAGTGATAAATTTTCATGTTAAACGTGTTTAATAACACATATACAACAACAATCTTAAGAACATATTATTTTCTATGTCATATGTTTTAATTATATTCTTCCTGGAAAAATGTGTTATTGATAAGTGCGGTTTATACCCACTTATTCCGACATCCTTAGCCTATTATTTTGTTATGGTTCGAGTCATTTAATGTTATTTATAGTTTATTTTATGTCTTGTTTGTAGGAAGCATTAGAACATGAAGAATGGACCAATTACGCGTGTTTCAGGACCTATTGGGAGCATCGGACTCAAGAACAGGCAAAACCAGCATCAGCTGCGCACTGAATTTAAAAATGTTATAACTTTTGATCTAGAAAGAGTTACGAAACCCATAATATATCGATTTTCATGTACTCGATGAGATCTAGTGAATTGTACGCACTGGCGCCCAAGTTCTTGGCGCTACATAGCCCTCGGCAAAACCAGTCCCATATAATTTCCAGAGAGATGGGCACTGCGGCGCCCCGGAGCGACCAAATTCATCAATTTTAGGGATTTTACATGCTCAATGATTCCAAGGCTTTATTATAAATAGATTAGTTTGTCCAAACTCAAGAGAGGGGGCTAATACACAGCACAAAACACAAGAATACATATTTTAGAGAGATCCAATGAGGAGGATTGAAGAGCGACAAGAGAAGACGAAGGCGGTGACGTCCGAAGAGGAAGAGATTCAATTCGTGTTTTATCTTAATGTTTCTTTCTTAGAACTCTAATGATTTCCATTAGAGTCATGACTTTGTTTTCATTGTTTTTATCTATTGTAATGAACTAAACTCCTTAATTCTGGAGAATGATGTAATTGATGCTTGAACCTTTATATTGATTGTCGATTTTGTTATGAAGTCTTATTAAGTTTATTTATATTCTTTTGAGTTTAATGCTTCTTGGTTGCTGGCCACAATTAAGATGATGAGTGTTTAGAATCTATCACTCGAGAGAGTGGATTTTGAATAGATCTAGAGAATATAACCTATGAGTTTTATAGAGTTCGAGAGAATATATAAGTTCCTTTGAAGTCGTTAATATAGAATCACAAAGCGTAACGAGTTGTTAACTACTAGATTTTATAGAGATATCGAAGTCTGTAGTTGATGATATTTTCATTGATACTCGAGAGAGTGAGTGGATATTTTTGGAGTCTTGACTTATAAACAATATAACTGAACAAGGATTAATTGGCATGACAAATACATAGGACATAGCTAGGTGAAATCAGACTCTAGAATCTCTATCGTATTGTTCCTCATATATAATTATTTTCATATTTTATTTATTTAATAAAATCTTTAATATTTACTTCTAAATAAAGTTATGATTATCAATTGTAGTATTTAGTGCTGGTTAACGCAATCCATGTGGGGCCGACACTCTTTCACTGATTTATACTAAAACTTGACACCTTACATTTGTGGTACGATAGGATATATCACAACAAGTTTTTGGCGCCGTTGCCAGGGATTGTTTGTTTAATTCACATTAATACTACTACCAAGTAATCTTAGCCTTAATTTAGATTTTTATCTTTTATTTTTAGTTTATATTTATTTTATTTTGTTTTGTTTTTATTTTGTTTATTAATTTTTTTCCTTTTCTTTCGGTGCTTCAGTGAATGCGAAAATCCACAAGTCTCGACTCGCTCCTGTTTGATCCTGAAATAGAAAGAACATGGAGGAGACTAAGGAAAGAAAGGAAAATTGAAGAAGAAGCTATGGCAGCTTGTAGGCACTGCATTTTTGCATAAGCCCGATGATGAGCCTCGTATGGAGGCACTACATGAAAAGTTACGGAAGTCGCAGAAAATGAATACCGGAAGGAAAAACCTCCAAAATTAACCCCTCATCGGATTCGGACTCACTAGCCCGCCTCGGATTCTCTTAGCCGCTATTTCAAACCAAACCTCTGCAACCCATGAAAGCCCACACGCCCAAAGCCTATCTACCCTCAAACCCAACCGGCCCATCTATCCCCAATCCAACACGCCTAAGCCTTCCCAAATAGCAAAAATCCCATGCAAAACACGTGTCAAAATCCCTTAAATCACCTTCCAATTTAACAAGATTTAAAATATCCTCCTCACCAAATTTACAAAAATTATTTCCCTAAATAATTTAAGAGAATATCCCCCAAATTTGCATGATTTATTTCCTTACTTAGGAGATCCCTTGTCACTATAAATTGAAGACCAAATCCCCAAGAAACCTTAGATATTCACACGGCAATTCACAACAAGAAAACCTAAGCTACTTCTCATCTTCCTCTCTCTTCACGGTAACACACGGAGACCACTAAGACACACTTACACGTCAAAAACACACACTTACACTTCAACCGACACAACAACACACTGACCGAAACACACAATTACACTTCAACCGACACAACAACACACCATTCAACCAGCACCCCTTCAACCGACACATACAACTTCAACCGACCAAAACAGTGCATGCAGCGTGAACAAAAACACCCAAGGCCTGCCCTCCACCAGCAGCGTGAACAAAAACACCCAAAGCCTGCCCTGACCGAAACAAACAACAACAGAAAGCCCATTCAACCACCAAAATCGACCAGCATAAATAGCGAACCATCAAACTAGAAAAATAGCAAGCTTTAATCCTTCCGGCGACGGCTTAACGCACTTCCAAAAAACAACTTAAAAGGTAAGACCTGAGGGCACCCTTTACTATATTTATTTTGCTGCTCAGGACGCTGCATGCTTGGTTGGACGTGAAATACGTCCATCCAGGCATGCGAGGTCCTATATTAAAGACGGCCAAATTTTTGGTCACATTTTCTTTCTTTTATTTTTGTTATTTATCTTTTCCATTTACTGTTATTTATATTTCCGCGCTTAGTTTTATTGTTCATCTATTTCGTATTTACTTCATTGTTTATCTTTATTTATTATTTCACATTTATTTTATTGTTTATCTTTATTTATTATTCCGCATTTAGTGTCTTTATTTACATTTCTATCTATTTATCTTTATTTTATCGTTTCGCTTTTACTTTTGTTTATGTTTTGCTATATTATTTCACATTTACTTTCATGTCCGTTTACATTGTGTTAATGATTGCGTGTGTTATCCCTTGCGGTATATCGGATAGAAACCCAGACATAAATTTTGTCGCCGAATCCGAATGGACGGTAGTGCAGTCTGTACTTGGGATACAACTCCACGTATCACTCGGGAAATACTCACAAATGTGTGTTTATGTCATTATGGGTGATATTTTCATGAGAACGTTCGAACGCGTTTTCAAACTCAACTCGAACGCAAGCATTCTGCCTCACTCCGTTCGAACGTGTTTTCGAACGCTACACGAACGTGAACTCTCTGGAACACTTCGTTCGAACGGGTTTACGAATGCTACATGAACGCACGCACACTGGACAACCTCTTTCTTTATATTTTATGCATTCTTGTCACTTTAGTTATTTATTTTGCAATATGAGTTTGGGATTAATTATTTGCATTTATTATCAACGCTTTTACTGTTATTATAATTTTCATTATCGTACTTCTTAACTTAATATTCTCTTGGAACTATGTTATTTGCTTTTATTTATATTCATGTTTATGGGTGTGCAAATTTATGTGTTTATTTGAATTATTTTGCATGTGCTGCATAAGACTTGGTTATACCATTGTGTGAACCCGTCCATTATACTGGCATAAGTAATGGACCATTCTGAACCCAACGATTTGAGGTCTTCCCTTGCGAGGGATGAGTGCGGCCTTAAATCATTTCCCAGTTCACGCTGGGTGGCGACTCTTTTATTCTCTAGTTTAGTCCCCCGCGGGCTACTCCTTACTCTCTACGGGCTGCGAGCCTAACAGTGTCGTGGTCGCCGAGCATCATAGGCATAGCGGTAAACCCCGCTTCACTCCTACAGATGGCGACTCCACTAGGGATAGAGAATCAGCCCCGAAATAATACCTTGTAGTGTCCGTGGCTTTGGCTTTGGTTACCCAAGTCTCATATATTTTGCATACCCTTCTTACCTCGATGATGTCATGTATCATGAAGTCACTTTCAATCAATGCGGTGGATCATTATGTGGCGTCATCACTCGTTGGAACGTACCTTATGGTATAAAAAAGGTGCTAATTTGGTCGCTCGAACCATTGAGTGGGGAGATCTAGTTGTGAGCAACCTTTCGCCGGTGGGAGCCTTTATCCGTACCCTTATAAGCCCACATATGAACCATTGTTATATGTCCTATAGAAGCTACATTCAAATGCTTGTGTTTGGGACCATTGTCGTTTGGATCCATTTGGACTTCTCGCCATGAGATACGAACTTGTTTGGCCATTTAAATTGGGACGAGTTTGTATCTTATGATGATTGGGCCAAAAGTCTTCAAAATGACGATGGGCCACCTTATGTTTGGGCCCTCTATCATTTGAAGTTATTTACCCACCTTTTCATAAAAGTGTAAACCTGTTGGGCCTTTTCAACTGGGACAAGTTTACACCTCACGATAATATGATTGAAAGCTTTAAAATGATAACGGGCCAACTTGTATGAAAACCTTGATGGGCTTAGAAGGTCCAAACATGATCTGAATATGCCAAACGCATGAGTCCGATATCTGTAGTGGCTTTCATCCATGAGGGGTACGCCTTGTTATGGCATATTTGTATACTTTTGGATATCTCCAAGTCACAACCGTGATTGCTGAAGGCCCAATTCGTCGTTTCTAGACAATGGCACGATCCCTATAATAGGCTTAGTCAATATTTTAAATGGGCGGTCTTTGTCTTTTACCGATGGAAAGGGACTGAAGTAGCCAAGGTTCACCCATATAGCATAGGAGAGAACGATTTTATGTACCACACATTGGTACATAAAATGGGTCACACCTAGGACAGAAATGGACTTACCAAGAGTGTGGGAGGAATAAGGTCAGAAGGATGTATGTGGTTTTGATAACCGCATGCATCTCATGCATTGCATGCATACACGCATCATGCTAACTCATTATTTTAAAAGCCATCATAGATATCTGTTGGGTTAGAGAAGAAGGAAGACTTGTTAAACAGAGTATAGCAAGCATGAATGCGTCAGGTAGTGAAGATTCTCACATGGATCAATTGGAGTCCAACTCACCAATATTACCGAGAAACTACAAGCTTTGACCAACGATGTGGCAAGTATGGCAGTCCCTCGCATAGTGGAAATAGAAAACCATGAGAATGTCAGGCGTGAGGTGTCCGCGAATAGGGTGAGCAAAGAAATCCCTGTTTTTGATGATGACATGGCTGAGTATGCCGCGAGAATGATAGCCGGGTCTCAGGCAGAACTACAGAAACTCAGAGAACAAGTATAGTCAGTTACCCGCAAGCTGAAGGGTAAACATGAAGATCTGTTAGACTACGATGTGATGACTTTCGAAGAACAGTTGCCTCCTCAGTTTAAGATGTCTGACATGGCCATGTTCAACGGAAATGGAGATCCTAGGGTCCATCTCCGATAGTATGTTTCAGTGATGAGTTCAGTGGGTTTGTCGAAGCGCCAGGTGCAGAAGATGTTCAGGATGTCACTAGAAGGGGCGCCTGTAGTATGGTATCATGGCTTGGAGATGAAAGTCAGGGACGACTGGAGGGCATTAGCAAAGGCCTTTCTGAATCAATATGTCACATATTTGGAGATAGCCTTGTCGCTCCGTGACCTAGAAAACACCAACCAGAAGCCAGAAGAGACCTTCAAAGATTATGTGGATCACTGGAGAAGCCAACTCTTGAAAATGCAGACACGGCCCTCAGAGAATGACCAGATTAAGATGATCATTAAGGGCACCAAGCCCTCCATTTATAACAAGCTGAGGAGGATGACCTCCATGATTAGTGACTTTCGATAGCTAAGAGAAAATGTCATGGATATTGAGGAAGAGGAAGCCGAGAACAGAAAGTTCTATAGTCAGAATAGAAGGACCACCGGGGTGCCTTCAGGGACCATGCCCGCTCCTGCTGAGGTCGCTGCCATCAGAAACAGGCGATTCTCCAATTTTGGTAGACCTTTGTCAAAGGTGTTTAAAAAGCTGAAGAGGCAAGGACTCCTAAAACCCTTAGAACCTAGACCATTTCCAAACCATGTGCCACACTATTTCGACCTAAACCTATACTGTCACTTACATCAGGAAAAAGGCCATGAAACTGACAACTGCTCCCGCCTCAGGCATGAGATCCAAAACCTCATTGACACCCATAAGATACCTGACCCAGAAAAAGAACAACCCAACACACACAGAAACCCTCTACCCACCTACATGATCAACTCCGGCCTGCCTGAAAGCTTTGTCCTCCAAACTCTCAACCACCCGGCATCTTGCATGGGGATACGGGATAGTAGCAGGAAGATGAAGAAAAAAAGAAAAAGAAAATTTTACAGCAAGAATAGAAGGACCATTGGGGGCCCTTCAGCCAGAAAAAGAATTATTTGTTTTAGTCCTTTATAGTTAAGCATAAGTCCAATGATGCAATTATTTGCTTTAGGGTGAAATCTTAGAAACGATAAATTCTTAATATACCTTTATTCGATGCTTTGAGTAATTGATCTATGTTAGACTCGTAAAGCATTTAATTATAGGTTTTTAGCAGTGAAAACCTGAGTAGTTGGCAAGGTGACTAGTTGAAGAAATTGCACATCGATGAATGACTGTTTGCTTAGATGTCTATCCTGATTTTCTTGTGTGTGGTATGGTTGAAAATAAAAGAAAAGTCTCTAAAGAAAAAAAAATTAAACCACATATAACCGATAAGCGTGAAGCTACCCATGGGCGAGTATTAGGACCACCATGAGGAGAAATGCTACCTTAAAGGGTAAGTGTGTTTAAAAAAAAATATACCACATTGAGCACAGAAAAGCAATTGCATAGCATAATTGAGATATCTAGGTTAGTTGACCCATCGATCCCAATTTTTGAAACGAAATCATTGAGTTGGCTTACCTAGGAATCAAGCTGTAAATGAACCTTTGCACACACACACACTGTGAGTCTGGCTTAGATGATTTATTCAAAGACTTGGATTTGAGTTGCATTTAGTGTTTTGAAGGTTCTCTGGTTTCATTGTTGGGCATTATTTGAGGACAATAATATGTGTAACCATTGGGACTATTTAATAGCCCATGATATAGTATGTCTATACGAAATGCCACATCACATAGTGACGGACAATGGAGTCTAATTTCAGGGAGAGGGCATATTTCGAAATCTGGGAATCGGAAGACATGATTTTCAGTATCCCAAAAGGATGAGGCCGCTTTCAAGAAGGCGTAATCCACCTTGACCCAGTGCAGGCAACAGAGAGTAGAAAGCTAAACCAGGTCTGGGGGCGACCAGTCTACCACCCCGAAAATAAGGGACACAACGGGACCTTGAGCCCTGAGACCAAAGAAAACTAAAGCGATCACCGGAGGAGAATTGTCAGAAGAAACTGTAAGCAGCCCAGGGGACGACCAAAGACTTCTATAGACAAAATGGCACCGAAGAGCGCAAGGAAGGCCTAACCAAGGATAACATCAAGCCAATAGGCCAAAGAAAACCCATCGGAATAGGGAATGCATCCATGCATACATGCATGCATGTCGCATACACATATTTTTTTATTTTGTGTTCGCAGGCTTTGAAGAAAAAGAAAAAGCAGCGAAGACGAGCAACTCCTCGGGAATGAGGACGAGCAAGCCGGGAATGGCACTCCGAGAATGGAGAACAACTCCGGGAATGGAGAACAACCTCGAGAATGAGGACAATCAACTCCTCGAGAATGAGGACGAGTAGGGGGCGAAGAGCCTCACCATCATTATCAACTCAATAGTTTTGGGAATGAACCCTAGGGGGCGAGGCCCACATTATCAACAGTTTGGGAATGAATCCCAGAGGTCGAAACACCTCATCATTATAGGGAAAAACTCCTCAGCGGATTGAAGAGTCACGCAAGAGGAAAATGCTATCACCCATTCGGTTCGGGAATAAAGCCCAGAGATGGTTCGAGAATAAAGCCCAGAGGTCGAAACACCTCACCATCAACTCAGCACAGTTCGGGAATAAAGCACAGAGATGGTTCGGCAATAAAGTCCAGAGGTCAAAACATCTCACCATCAACTCAGCAGAGTTCGGGAATAAATCCCAGAGATGGTTCGGGAATAAAGCCCAGAGGTCGAAGCATCTCGCCATCAACTCAACTCAGTTCGGGAATAAAGCCCAGAGATGGTTCAGGAATAAAGCCTAGAGGTCAAATCACCTCACCATCAACTCAGGACAGTTTGGGAATAAAGCCCAGAGAAGGTTCGGGAATAAATCCCAGAGGTCGAAGCACATCACCATCAATTCATCACAGTTCGGGAATAAAGCCCAGAGATGGTTCAAGAATAAAGCCCAGAGGTCGAAGCACCTCGCCATCAACTCAGCACAGTTCGGGAATAAAGCCCAGAGATGGTTCGGGAATAAAGTCTAGAGGTTAAATCATATCACCATCAATTCAGCATAATTCGGGAATAAAGCCCAGAGATGGTTCGGGAATAAAGCCCAGGGGTCAAAGCACATCGCCATCAACTCGACAATTCAGGAAAAAAACCCAGGGGTCAAAGCACCTCGCCATCAACTGAACTTAATTCGGGAACAAAACCCACTCGGTGGTTCAAGAATAAAACCTATGGGTCAAAGCGCCTCGCCATCAACTCAACTCAGGTTCGGTTCAAAAATGAACCATCTCAACTCAGGAACGGTTCAAAAATAAACCATCTCAACTCAGGAACGGTTCAAAAATGAACCATCCCACACTCAGGAACGGTTCAAAAACGAACCATCTCAACTCAGGAAGGGTTCAAAAATGAACAATCTCAACTCAGGAACGGTTTAAAAATGAACCATCTCACACCAGTAACGGTTTGGGAATGAACCATCTCACACCAAGTAACGGTTTAGGAATAAACCATCTCACACCGGTAACAGTTTGTGAATGAACCATCTCATACAGTAACGGTTCGGGAATAAACCATCTCACACCAAGTAACGGTTCGAGAATAAACCATCTCACACCAGTAACAATTCGGGAATGAACCATTTCATACAGTAATGGTTCGAGAATGAACCATCTCACACCAGTAACGGTTCGGGAATGAACCATCTCACACCAGTAACGGTTTCGAAATGAACTATCTCACACCGGTAATGATTCAGGAATGAACCATCTCACACCAGTAACAGTTCGGGAATGAACCACCTCACACCAGTATCGGTTTGGGAATGAACCATCTCACACCAACAGCGAAACAATAGATAAGTCCGGCAATGGTTGACGAACCAAGTAAGTCAAAAATATATACATGACTTTGATAGGGTTGTCACTGTCACACACTGCACAAGCCCCATCAAAATGGGGGCGACTGTAGGCACTGTATTTTTACATATGCCCGATGATGAGCCTCGTATAGAGGCACTACCTGAAAAGTTACGGAAGTTGCGGGAAATGAATGCCGGAAGGAAAAACCTCCAAAATTAACCTCTCATCGGATTCGGACTAAATAGCCCGCCTCGGATTCTCTTAGGCGCTATTTCAAACCAAACCTCTGCAATCCATGAAAGCCCACACGCCCAAAGCCTATCTACCCTCAAACCCAACCGGCCCATCTAGCACCAAGCCCACATGCCCAAGCCTTCCCAAATAGCAAAAATCCCATGCAAAACACATGTCAAAATCCCTCAAATCACCTTCCAATTTAACAAGATTTAAAATATCCTCCTTGCCAAATTTATAAAAATTCTTTCCCTTAATAATTTAAGAGAATATCCCCCAAATTTGCATGATTTATTGACTTACTTAGGATATCCCTTGTCACTATAAATTGAAGACCAAATCACTAAGAAACCTTAGACATTCACACAGCAATTCACAACAAGAAAACCTAAGCTACCTTCTCATATTCCCCTCTCTTCACGGTAACACACACAGACCACTAAGACATACTTACACATCAAAAACACACATTTACACTTCAACCGACACAACAACACACCCTTCCACCAGCACTCCTTCAACCGACACAGCCAACTTCAACCGAACAAAATAGTGCAAGCAGCGTGAACAAAAATACCCAAGGCCTGCCCTCTACCAGCAGCGTGAACAAAAACACCCAAAGCCTGCCCTGACCGAAACAAACAACAACTGAAAGCCCCTTCAACCACCGAAATCCACCAGCAAACAGCCCCCAAAAATCACCCAAACAGCAGCCCCTAAGACCACCAAAACAACCCTCTAAAATCACCCAAACAGTAGACCCTAAATTACCCAAACAGCAGCCCCTAAATCACCCAAATAGCAGCCCCTAAAATCACCTAAACAACCCCTAAAATCACCTAAACAACCCCTAAAATCACCCAAATAGCAGCCCTTGAAATCACCAAAACAATCCCTATAAACACCCAAAACCGTGACCAGCAAACACCCAAAATAGTAGCCAGAAACAACCAAAAACAACAGCCAAAACAACCAAAAACAGCAGCCAAAAGCAACCAGAACAGCAACCAGAAAACAACCAAAACAAAAACCAGTGAAACAGCAATCATCGACCAGAAAATAGCAACCATAAACAGCGAAACAGTGAGCAGAAATACCAAACCAGCAAACCAGAAAAATAGCAAGCTTTAATCCTTCCGGCGACGGCTTAACGCACTTCCAAAAAAGCAACTTAAAATGTAAGACCTGAGGGCACCATTTACTACACGAACGCGCACACACTGGACAACCTCTTTCTTTATATTTTATGCATTCTTGTCTCTTGAGTTATTTATTTTGCATTATGTGTTTGGGATTAATTATTTGCATTTATTATCAACGCTTTTACTGTTATTATAATTTTCATTATCGTACTTCTTAACTTAATATGCTCTTGGAACTATGTTATTTGCTTTTATTTATATTCATGTTTATGGGTGTGCAAATTTGTGTGTTTATTTGAATTATTTTGCATGTGCTGCATAAGACTTGGTTATACCATTGTGTGAACCCGTCCATTATACTGGCATAAGTAAGGTACCATTTTGAACCCAACGATTTGAGGTCTTCCGTTGCGAGGGATGAGTGTAGCCTTTAATCATTTCCTAGTTCATGCTGGGTGGCAACTCCATTATTCTCTGGTTTAGTCCTCCACGGACTACTCCGTACTCTTTACAGGCTGTGAGACCAACAGTGTCGTGGTCGCCGAGCATCATAGGCATAGCGGTAAACCCGCTTCGCTCCTACACAGCTGAAAACAGAGAGATCAACCCATGTCAGGTGGCAATCAGAGATCACTTCAAGCCGATCATTGATGATACCTATTATGGGATTGCCCATCAACCAATCAACGCCAACAATTTTGAGCTAAAACCTGCATTGATCAACATGGTACAAAGAAATCAGTTTGGGGGTTCAGTTGTAGAGGATCCCAACTTGCACTTAAGGATGTTCCTGGAGATCGCATACCATAAATATAAATGGCATGAGTAAAGAGGCTATCAGTCTACGCTTATTCTCATTCTCTTTACGGGATAAAGCGTAGGATTGGCTTCAATCAATACAGACGGGGAGTATCATGACATG
The DNA here is from genome assembly GCA_019454045.1 of Zanthoxylum bungeanum. Classification (NCBI taxonomy): domain Eukaryota; kingdom Viridiplantae; phylum Streptophyta; class Magnoliopsida; order Sapindales; family Rutaceae; genus Zanthoxylum; species Zanthoxylum bungeanum. Next base: position 120,649 of record SKCR01052633.1, read on the forward strand.
ACAGGATATGGCCATAAAATTTCTTGAGAGGTTCTTTCCACCAGCTAAATCAGCTCAACTGAGGGCAGAAATTAGTATATTTAAGCAGCTGGAGACTGAGACTCTATATGAAGCATGATAGCGCTTTAAAGATATACTATGAAGATGCCCACAATATGATTATGCAGATTGGGTCCAGATTCAGTTGTTATATAATGGGCTGAATGGTTTGAATAAGACTGTGGTTGATGCAACAGTTGGAGGAGCTCTATTCAAGAAATCAGCTGAGGACGTCTACAATCCGTTAGAAGAAATGGCCATTAACCATTTTCAATGGCCAAGTGAACGCACTACGGTGACCAAAGTGGCTGGAATATATGAAGTGGACCCTCTTAAGGCACTTACAGCTCAGATTTCCACCTTATCTACTCAAGTAGCAGCCTTGACAAATCCACGAGTACCATCTATTGAATCAGCGGTGGCTACAAATATGCGGTTATTGGAAGGAGAACCGAACTTTGAGCAAGTCCAATATGTGAACAATCAGAACTTCAACAGCTATAGAGGCAATCCTGTTGTAGGCAACAGAACTTGGCGACGCTGTTTCTAGGCTCGCGGCCTAGTTGGGAGTATGAAATAACATGGAGTCGCCACCCGGTGTGAACCGGGACAAAGTTTTAAGGCCACACTCACCCCTCGCAAGGGAAGACCTCAAACCGTTGGGTTCGGAATGGTCCCTTACTTATGTCACTTGTGATGATATAATTTGTGCAATAAACTAACCGAATCTATTCAACATTCATGCTCAAGGGTACTTAGATCTAACATGCTTTCATCCAAAATTCATTCCACGCAATGTAACATAACAAGCATATTGAACCATTAAATCAACATGTATAAATTATTACCCAAACGCATCATAAACTAAGAACATGCGTAAAGAACAACCTAAACATGCTTTAACAAATAAATAACAAACTAATTAAACCATGCTTTAAATAATAAACAAATAACCTAAAGACTATAGCATGCTCAAATACAAATTTGGATGAGACGAGATACATGTATCTTAAGTGGTACGTGGCATTGTATCCCGTGTGCAGACCATATTACCGTCCATTCGGAATCGGCTATGGAATTTACGTCCGGGTTTCCATCCGATATACCACAAAAGGGAACACATATCCCGCTCATCCAACAATCACATCATGCCTCAAACGACTCTCATGCGATATAATTCAAATTAAATAAAATAAACGAAAGATAATGAATAAAAGGGTGCCCTCAGGTCTAACCTCTTTTGTCGTTCCTCCTCGAAAGCGCGTTACACGGCCGTCAGAAGGATTGATACTCCGCAACTTTTCTGGTCCACTAATCCAACGATTTTCCTCGCGGTTTCACTGCTCGGGTTGTTGTTTTCACTCCGTTTCTCTACTATTTTAAGGGTATTTTCTGGTTACTGTTTCAGGTCTATTAGGCTACTGTTTTGAGGACTGTTTTCAGAGATTTGGACTGGTTTGGGCTGCGGTTTGTGGACTATTTTGGGGAAACTTTTGGGACTGTTTTTAGTACAGTTTTAGGGCTGTTTGGGGGTTAGTTTCGGGACTGATTTGCGGCTGAACTGGGCTGGTTTTGTGGCGCTTAGATAAGGGTTTCGTGGGGTTGTTGGCTTATGAGTGGGTGATGGCTGTGACGAGTGGTGTGAAGGGTTTGCTTAGGTTGTGGTCTATGCGAGTGAATGAGGGGGCTTATGACCTGAAGCAAGGGTACGTGGATGGTTTGCTGAGTGAGTGTCAAGGCAGGTTGAGTTTGTGGCTGCTGGACGATATGGGAATGAGGGGTGTGGGTTTGTGCAGGTGGCGAGAGAGTGTGTTGACTGGTGGCTGTTTATGGGCGTGAGAACGTGAGGCGTAATGGGCTGGTGGAGGCTGGGCAAAAGGAGCAATGGCGTGGGCAATGTGGCTTCTTGCGTAAGGTGTAGCTCGTTAGTTTGTGTTGATCAATTGAGGGGCTGTGAGGCTGTGGAAGGTGTAGCCAGATTAGGATTTTTTTTGTGGCTGTCGATTTTGTGTGTGAAAGAAGAAAGGGCTGGTTATTTTCTTTTGTATTTTTGTGAGGATCAGCCAGCCAGCCAGGGTTTGGTTTGTGTGGAGAAGGGTTATTTTTATAGGCCAATGGAGGAGGTTTACCTTGTTAGAAGGAATATGATTTGTGTATTAATTGGGAGATATTTTTAATTAGTATGTGATAGGGAAAATCTTTAATTAGGGGAATTAATTTGATTTGTTCTTTTTAGTTAAGGATATGATTTAATTTTAATTAGGCAAGGGATCCATGGGATTTATTTAAATTGGTAGGTGATTTAATTAATTAGGAAGTGTTTTTATTCAAATTAGGAATTTAATTTAATTAGATTTTAATTTAATTTCAAGTTTAATTTAATTGGTGAATGTAATTTAATTTAATTTAATTTAATTTCAAGTTTAATTTAATTGGTGAATGTAATTTAATTTAAGTTTAATTTAATTGGTTTTAATTTAATTAGTGACATGTATTTTAAATGTTTTAATTATTTAATTTGTGATTTAATGGGTTTGGTGTGTTTTAAAACAGAGGTCCAACAAGCGAAGCCGAAGCGAAACAAGCGAGTTAAATCTGACAAAATACTAATTCCCAACTTTGCCCTTCCAACGTCCGTTTCCCGCGGCTTTCACAACTAAAGAGGTAGTGTCTCCATACGAGACTCATCATCGGGCTGATATGCAAAAATGCAATGCCTACACCTGTACCTAACCGCTATCATCCAAACTTGTCATATGTTAATATAGAGAATGCCTTGCAACCTTCATCGGGCTTTGACTATCAAAGAGCTGAGCAGAAATCTTCCTTGGAAGATTTCATGAGCATGTTTGTTGCTAATACTTCAGTGAGGTTTGAGAAGAATGAAGCAAGATTGAACAATATTGAGACACACATGGAAAATATCGGGGCCACAATGAAGTCCTTAGAAACACAGATTGGGCAGATTACTTCCTCCATGACCAAACAGCAGTAAGGGGTATTTGGATAAACTGCCACGGCTGCCAAGCCATCTTTTTCATGTCAAAGCAATCAGTGGATACAAAAGAAGAAGCTACCATGACCACCATTTGGGTGGTTGCGTCTGGCTGAAGACGTTAAACTTAGCGCTAGCGGGGAGGCAACCCTTGCATTTGTTTTATTATTATTTTCTTTATTTTTTATTTTTTATTTTATTGTGTGCTATTAGTTTATTTATTTGTTTAGCATGCTATTTATGCTGGTAGCGCGAGACACACAAAGCCCGCGCAACCAAATTCTGACCAGCAAGAGCCTGATCAACTCCATGTACAGTAGTGTTGTTCCTTAATTTTATTTCTTTATGTTTATCTTCCATTGAGGACAATGCAAGTTTTAAGTTTGGGGGTGTGTGCATGTAGTGTTAAGTCCTATTAAAAAAAAAATTATTCCTTGATAGTAAAGCATTAAGTCTAATGATGGATTTTGTTTGCTTTAGATGAAGTTTTAGAAACGATAAGTCTCAATTGATTTTCATCTGATACCTTGAGTAGATGATCTAGGTTAGACTCATAAGCACTTAATAATAGGTTTTTAGCAGCAAGAACTTATGTAGTTGGCAAAGTGACTAGTTGAAGAAATTATTCGCTGATGAATGACTGTTTGCTTAGATATCTATCTCAATATGCTAGTATTATGATGTATGGTACGAAAACAAAAACCACATATAACCGATAAGCGTGAAGCTACCCATGGGAGAGTTCTAGGACCACCATGAGGAGAAATGCTACCTTAAAAGGTAGGTGTGTTGAAAAAAAATTGAAATGGAAAAAAAAGATGAAAAATCAGACCATACCGGGCAAAGAAAAGCAAGTACATAGTTAATTTGAGATATCTAGATTGGTTTGACCCATCGGATCTAAATTTTTGAGACGAAATCATCGAGTTAGCTTACTTATGAGTCGAGCTATAAATGAACCTTTACACACACACACACTGTGAGTCTCGCTTAGATAATTATTCATGATCTTGGATTTAAGTCGCATTTGAGTACTTTGAAGGTTCTCTGATTTCATTGATAAGATTTCTTTGAGGACAATTGTATGCGTAACTATCGGGATTATTTTATTTGCTTTTTATTATTTTCATATTTTTGCATGATTGTGTGTGAATAACGTTTGTGGGTGTCGTCGCTGTAAGCCCTCACGAGACTATAACTCATCCACTAGGGCCGCCTAGGGGTTTAAAGGCTTGTTGCATACGCTAAATGCAATCGTGATCCCTACGAAAGTGGCCTAGTTAATTTTGTTAATTTTATTTATTTAGTTTTTATTTTGTCTTTTGCTCGGGACTAGCAAAATCTTAAGTTTGGGGGTGTTTGTTAAGTGCAATTTATACCCACTTATTCTTACATCCTTAGCATATTATTTTGTTATGGTTCGAGTCATTTAATGTCATTTATAGTTTATTTTATGTCTTGTTTGTAGGAAGCATTAAAACATGAAGAATGGACCAATTACGTGTGTTTCGGGACCTATTGGGAGCATCGGACTCAAGAACAGGCAAAACCAGTATCGGCTACGCACTGAATTTAAAAAGGCTATAACG